>JASANE010010987.1:0-48316 GCA_030248225.1 Trileptium ribeirensis
GCCCGAATATTTACAATACACCAGAGCATTAGTGGATTCTTCTTTGGTAACCACTGTCATCTTATGTAGTTCATTAAGAGTAAGCCGCATGGAGCTGCTCTGCATTAAACTGAATCAGTCAAGCAATTAGTGAGCACGTCGCAGAATGTATACTGAGTTAAGCGTCTAAGATTTTGGGTACTGTTACTAAATGTTTCATTTACATTTATATTTCGGAACTGGAGCAAAATTTATGCGAGTACTGCACTTGTTATAGATACATTTTGTACAACTCAAAAGTTTGAAGCGAGAAATGGATACTCGAAAGCAACGTGAGGAGCCGCGATGGATCCAATGAAATGAATGTTCCAAGAGGTCTCTGTAGAAATCTTCTCCGTGAAACTAAATTTGCCTAGCTTTGTAGAAGTGAAAATGTAAAGAACCAGCGGAACCAGGTCGCGAACTACAGAACGTTGAAAAAATTTGGATTTTTAGTCGCCGAAATAGGCATAATTTATAAATTTACGACACATACATATATGAGAATCCGTGCTGTAAAGTGATGTTAAAATTTATTTTTCGGACATTGCATTGCTATGTTGGTATCGCGCACTGATTATTTCTATGGCCTCTTAGTTTGTAAATAGGCATAATTTATAAATTTACGACACATACATAATGAGAATCCGTGCTGTAAAGTGATGTTAAAATATATTTTTCGGACATTGCATTGCTATGTTGGTATCGCGCACTGATTATTTTTATGGCCTCTTAGTTTGTAAATAGGCATAATTTATAAATTTACGACACATACATAATGAGAATCCGTGCTGTAAAGTGATGTTAAAATTTATTTTTCGGACATTGCATTGCTATGTTGGTATCGCGCACTGATTATTTTTATGGCCTCTTAGTTTGTAAATAGGCATAATTTATAAATTTACGACACGTACATAATGAGAATCCGTGCTGTAAAGTGATGTTAAAATTTATTTTTCGGACATTGCATTGCTATGTTGGTATCGCGCACTGATTATTTTTATGGCCTCTTAGTTTGTAAATAGGCATAATTTATAAATTTACGACACATACATAATGAGAATCCGTGCTGTAAAGTGATGTTAAAATTTATTTTTCGGACATTGCATTGCTATGTTGGTATCGCGCACTGATTATTTTTATGGCCTCTTAGTTTGTAAATAGGCATAATTTATAAATTTACGACACATACATAATGAGAATCCGTGCTGTAAAGTGATGTTAAAATATATTTTTCGGACATTGCACTGCTATGTTGGTATCGCGCACTGGTTATTTTTATGGCCATTTTTAAGACCCCCTACGAGCATGGATGTTTTAAATACAACTGTCGTGAAATTTCAGGAAAAGGCTTTTATCGTGAAATTTATGTATGTTTTGCCGAAATATTGAAATATTTCGCTCTAGCATTTATGACAGATATTGATCTATCTTGATATATTTCGCTCTAGGATTTATGACAAATATTGATCAATCTTAAAATATTTCGCTCTAGCATTTATGACAGATATTGATCAATCTTGAAATAGCATAACAAATTAATTTTTCCAAACAAACTAAACGACTCCTGGTTATAAATAAGCGACATTACGTGAAAACTCTATATCCATAGTCTCCGAATATAGACTTGCAGATTTGACTGCTGTATATGAAGTGAACTAAACCAAACCACCGAAACTTTTGATATAATCGACAATAACAAACACGGAATCATTTTTGCCTTCTAGTATCATGTAGTCAAGTAATAAGTTTATTATTAAACTAATGCACGTCAAGGTTCATGATACGATTCAATGTCGGGTGTCGCCTAACAATAAATATAGCACAGTCTAGCTATATTATGCATAGGAGTAGGATTTGGCAGTTTAAGCGTTGCATTGTACGCTGCGTAAAACCTTCAAATCCACTCGTGACAATTTTCTAAAATGAAATTCGTATCGTAGTATCATATTCATGGTGGTAATCTGACAACGTGGAGGTCTTTCCTCCTATTATTATATCGAAAAAACTACGTTCTTTGCTTACAGTGATCCAAGTTGCCTGATGCGGCGTTCACGTTATAATGTCCCCGCTGTTTGAAATTTTTATCCCCCTGTAGTCGCGACCCTACCATATTACAGTCAGGGTGACGCCCATACTGTAAAGCATTTGCTGAGTGTGTACGACACACTTCTAGCTACTAATTTTTTCTGTATAGTGTCGTACACACTCTTAGATACCAATTTGACGGAAATTAACTGTAACTGCCACCGCCTGTACCTGATGCGGCGTATTAGTCAACTGTGCTGTCTAATTTTTTTTAAGTTTCCATATTTCTATCTACGCCATGTGAACGTTGACGAAATAATGCCGCATACTGTCAATCAAACTGCAAGAAGACACGGTGTGGTTGAGACTGTTGAAAGTGACAATACAACTAGCTAGCTACCTTTGAAAAAATTTGTAGAAAATATGAGAATGTCTTTGACATCCTGTCGTCGTGGGTTGACAGTGTGTGGTATACATAGGTTTCAAACGTTGGTGACATTATAACGTGAATGCCTCATAATATGAGCCAAGAGCACCTAAATATTTGACAAATATCGTGTCGCCGTATCTGTGCCGCGTGGCAAGCTAAAGGTCAACTACTACATAGCGGTTTTAAACAAGAACCATTTTGTATTTCGTAGGTAAAACCGTGAACGCGCACCCCATATCTTTACCGTCTAAGTACTTGAGATCCCGATAAAACAGTGTAAAAAGTGTATACGTGCTGATTAAACTGATTGGTTAACTGTTATAATTAGCATAGCGTAAGAACTTGAAATATTTAGAGTAATTCGGCTAAAAAGAAGCATATTGCTGTAGATATTTAGCATGAACTTTTTGATTGAATTTTCGTTATTACAATTTGGTATTTATAATGTGTATATCTTTTAGAGACAGTTTAGTTAGCTCTGCTGCCTTGATGTTAACGTCATAGACATTATTAATAGTTTCAATTAAGGAAACATTTCAAGTTTTCCTATTGAAAATGTATGTAGGATACCTATCGAAAATTTATAATATGCAGGTTTTTGCGGAATTTGAGGTTTAATATGAAGAAGCCAAGTTTAATTTGTGTCACGGCCATTATACCATGTTATTTTTTGATATTTAAAAGAAACATAAATAGACTAGTTGCCTGGAAAAGTTAAGGTCTTGCAGATTCCAGCCGTGGTTTATGTCGTGTTCTCAAACGAGAATTTGTTTGCTGCATATCTCCCAGGCGCAGAGCAACTCTTAGTTGTAGATGTAATTGACGGGCTTAATGAAACATTTGGTTTAATACCGTAACACAAGCTATGTTTCTGACTTTATGCAAATGTCTTACCGTTCCACTTACTATCGCCCGCTAACTGAATGGTTAGTTTCAAGTGTTTAAATTCGTGTGTTTTATTTATACCTGTCCGGTCAAAGCAGCTCAACATGATAGTGGATGGGCATTAATGCTTCGTGGAATTATTTTATTTGACAAATATAAATCAAACCTTCAAATTACGACAAGTAAGTTTCGTATTGACTTGTTATCTACAAGTTAGTTTATTTTATACAATATATATTTTTTATGTAAAACAAATGCAGAAAATTGTACTTCGTATTAATTGAGATAAACAAATAGGCTTGTTCTGTTGGAAATTTTGCAATTGTGCGCATCTCGGAGGTTTTGCAATTGTGCGCATCTCCAGCAAAAGCATAACTCTATGAATTTAGCTAAAATAAAATGCTTGTGGAATGACCAGGCCAGGCAGTTGTCTATGGATTCTACAATTTTAGGACATACAATTTGACAACACTCGTTGATTTGAGTTTACACAGATATCGTGACGTCACTGTGCTGGATACAATACAAACATCTGTTTATGTTGACCAGTTAGTTGCAGTATATCGCCCTTAAATTGACGAACCGACTCGCAGCTGAGAAACTATTTTGTTAACAGTATATATATACAGTCAGACATGTAGAAAAATTACAAATGGTAACACCGTATGAGTTTGAACTTTTACCGCAGACATGTATAATAATAGCAGTGAATTTACATTTCAAATCTGATTGTTAGAAAACTTCCAAAGTCCAAATGGAACAATTGCATACATGGACGAACTCTTAAGTCCCATTGGGGATAGCGGGTGCGACTGGGGGGGAAGGATCGTCGCCAGCAGGAATTAGGAGGCTGTAGGCAGGGGAGGAGGTCGTTGATAAATTGTTGAAGTTTTGTTGGAACTTATTTTACCATTTTTACCGAATTACGTTCAATTTTGGCCTATTTTCGCCCTACTTTGGCACAATGTTGCCAAAGTTTTCCGCGCGCGTTCTGCGTGGCGATGTAAGGGTTGCAAAGCCTCAGGGGGTTAGGCTCCCAGGGCGGATCGGCGAAGCGCCGAGTGGGGATCCGAGCCTCAGTGGGTAATCCTTCTGTGACCCCACTATTCAGGGAGCGCTTAACGCCACAGTGTGAATTTGAACAGGGGCAGGGTCCATCCTTCGTGAAATGAAGTTGCATCACTAGTTAGGACACCTGAGTATAGTTACACTCTCACGGAAGAAACTGATCAACGTAATTTATGCTATACCACCTTGTCCTTATATTTAAGTATGGTTCGAAATCTATCACAGGTGAAGAATTGGTTTTGTAACAGCCATCAATTAATAGCTTTATTGCGGAACTATATCTTGTTATAAACTTCGAAAACAAACTAATATCCCTACCCTTTCCATGGTAACTTTATTTTTTGGACAATAAATTTACATTTGCATTTTAATAGTTTGCAGAGGAATTGTTATCTTATTCAGGGGTTTATTATTATAAATGTTTTAACAACTGAAAAACAATAATATGTTTTGCTTCTAACATGAAACTCTTTGCGATTCACTTTTGAATTAAAACCTTTCAAATTTAAGCTGCAGCATTTGTAGAGCAAATGGAATCATTTTTATATATAACTTAGGAGAGCGAAATTTTATTAATCTTTCTTTGGTCCATTTGTATGTACTGTTCGGTGATGCTATACGAAAAGCGTTACGCAAATATCGTAGTAAACATTGTGTGACATAAAAGTCCATACCACCAATTGGAATCGCTACCAAATGAATTCGCTATAAAATAAATGTCAAGACAGGGACACGACACTGGAAATAAATGTTGAGCCTGGACGGAGCTACCTAGCTACTGAGCTACAATTAAAAATATTAAAACCTAGGTTAATTTTATGGCGTAAGACAGATTTTCAATGATCATACATGAAGCAAGTACTGGAGGTTGCCGGGTTCCGGGGTGGGGGGTGTAGCCGGTCGAACTCTCTGGGGTGACTCTATGAGCATGTATGTTAAACAATATTTGAGTATTTCATGTCAGCAACGGTCTGCAATGTTTTTGAACCGCGTGCCATAAAATCAGATCAACCAATTCTACCGCATTACAGTCTACCAGCGTTCATGCATTGATAAAAGTTACCGTAAATACATACTGAATCATTAACTATGTTATTGCCAATGTACATATAACCTTCGCCCTCAAGGATTGTATCTCTAAATCCACGTGAAACTGTTAATGTAAAATGTCAAAAACATGACTGTTTGAAAGTACTGTGACACTCCTAAGTATAATATTACACATACTGCATTGTATATATATATATATGTTTCAACAGAAGTTTAGTTTTCGACAGCTGCGCGTGTTAACACAATTTGTACTATCGTGTTTGTGCATCGTTTACCTTAAGATGTATGCAACTATGACCGAATTGTGTCACTGGGTCAAACGTGACAAAAAGTTGCAGCCAAATCCGGTCATTCATAGGTAAAATTGATAGCCATGATGGGCTAATGGAAAAATATTTATAACGTTCAGTTTAGTGGACTGTGTTACAGTGTAAACAAATAGGTCCAGACCTAAAAAAGGCAAGTAATTAGACGACTACTTAAAATCAAAGTAGTAGGTAAGGAGAACACTTTAAATGAAAACTATAATATTGTAGCTGGAAGGATGATTTAAGACTATACAACTATATGTATTTTCAAGGTCGTAAAAAGGGGATAAATTTTTTAAAAGGTTTCTTGCCCTTGTGACAGTTTTTCAGCCGTTTACTATCAGCTATATATTTGAGATGTTGGCTCGGCCCGAAAATTACACAATGGTAATCGCGGCTACACAAGATTGGCTTTAAAGTCACAGAAGACTATGACAAAATCCGGTCCTGCTGTAAGTATCTTACGGTAAATGATGCATTAATTTCTACATTTTAAATACATGTCGGGATATATTTTGAATACTGTGGGTGACAAACCATTGCCACGAGTTTTTCTTAGCTTCAGGGTAATCGGTACAAATCCTTGATAAATTCTGCTGGTATCTTTGAACAAAAGTATTATAATATTGGACAATAAAACATACCTAAAGTTAGCATGGGTATTTCTTAGTGCGACAGCATAGGGAGCTGCATGTTGCCGGCTTGAGGTTATGGATGCTTATACTCTATAGGTGGTTTAGCCTTTTATAACGGCATTCCATAGAATTCACATACGCCCTCATGGTTACTTTTTGGCAATGAAATGCACCTGCTATAAGTGTTTTAAGTAGCTAACACACATTCGATTCGGCGTTAACGCGTCAAAATCTAAAGAACAATCGGCATTCGTTTAACCACGGTTGTTGTTCTGGCGTCGGCGAGTTCCATACAACTATTCAGCTTCAGGGCTTTCCACACTAGCTTTAAAGAAGGTGCCAATATCATAGTTCGGTGAAATCACGAACGTAATACGGTTATAATAGCACCTGGACCCGATAGCATAATCTCAACTCACGATGGTATCAATCATCCAACGGCGTATTAATATTTGGAGCCCAACAAATTCCAAGAACTATAGATGATGAAAGATTGCTCGGCGTTGTCGCTTATCGTGATCAGGTTTTATGGACCAGATGCTTCACGAATTCACTTCCATTTCAACGAATTAACGAGCAAGTTATTTCATGATCATCACTTTCACTGTCAAGCAATTATTTCTTTATAAATAGATTTAGAAATAGTTTTGTTCGCAAAATCGTCAATCACGCGAATTTTGAAGATTCATTTATATCTTCAATTCACCAGGCAGTTTTTCAAAAATTGGCACGTTTGGCGGCAGTTGTGTCCTGAGCAGCGTAAGAAATGGCCCAATTTCGCGCACTGAAAATCCCTTGCGCGTACGATGGGCCCCGAGATCGATTACGACGTTAGTATTTTTGTCTTGGAACTCTCTACAAATTGTATAGAAATTAAGCAATGGACAGAAGTATTTACTGCGTGCTGCGGATAAATATGATCGCTCGTATCAGTGATGGGTTCTTTTCCGTTATCTCCCCAACCCGAATTTGGTCAATTTTGAAGATACAGAGCTGCTGATGCTGGTATCAATCCATTCAACTCGATGGGGCGGTTCAGAAAATGTTCATTTTACCCATATCCATGAAAATTTTTTTTAGATTTTTTGAGATCCCAATGGTCCCAGGGTGACTTGGGCCCTCATAACTTTCTAACGGTGGTGTAGATTTCACCTCTCTTATCAAGCCGAGTCGAATGGTACCAAACATGACCATATTCCGAAGAAAAAAATTATTGGGTTCCCAAGGGAGGACCATTAGGACCTCAAAAAATCGAATTTTTTTCACGGATATAAGTAAAATGAGCATTTTTGAACCGCCTCATCGAGCTGAATCGATTTGTACCAAAATCAGCTCTGTATGTTCAAAATTGACCAAATTCGGGCCGGAGGGCTAATGGAAAAGAACCCATTGATGTAGGTCCAGTAAATGTACAACAACGCATAGAGATACGAACAATTTCAATATTTATAGAATAATTCTTTAAAACAGCGTAACAACGTATCTTATCAACTTTTCATTGATTGAGATATGTGACAAAATATAACTAACTGATCGCTCAGGATATTGTAGTGAAGAAGATTCAATTCCCTGGGTGTTGTGGAACCACCATAGCCCAAGCTTAGCCTTAGGCGAAGCAAAGGTCTCTATGTGAGCCATAAACAAAAGCCTAACCCTAACTCGGGTGGGGGGCGGCTGCCGCCCGCGAACTTCATGCTATAAGCTGTTCTATTTTCTAAGGTTATACAAGTCGGCACCTAAAGGTGATATGGCCAGCAAGTGAACATGAATATGATCAATTTGAAAATATACCAAACGAGACAAGGTTAAGGAGGCTATTGAGTAATAAAACTCCTACATATTTGTTGTTGCAAGAAACGTGCTCTGACATGTCCACGAGTTTTTTATGTCTCGTCATTTCATATCCTAGACGTGAGAGGATGTACAAATTTAGTGATAATTTATGAAGAATACTGACGTTATCTAATTTCATTGTGTGAAACACTTGATTTATCTGTATTTTCAAGTCTTATAAGAAAGTAACAACAAAAAGTATTATTCTAGTCTTATAAGAAAGTAACAACAAAATTTTTTGCTTTGTTTAGCGTGACGCTTCACAAAAAAATTTCACGCATAATCCAAAAACCTATTAACTGACCTTATAATCCGCAAGAATTAAATGGACCCGGTGTCTCTATCAGTTGGTAGTTCTGGAGTGTGATTCTATACAATGTTGAGAAACATGGAAAGACGGCGTCTACGGACAAAAGAATAGCATAAAATAAAAAGACAGCAGAACCTAGTTTGCAGCCACGAGGTTGTTAAACTAAACAGCAACCAGATAGAATTAAAATCCCTTATAAATATAAAACACATATATACCTTCCCCAATTAAGCGCCCACCATACTGTCCCAGGATACGTGCATCCCCATGCAGTACTGTCAAATTTAGACGCTTCTTCACCTTGCTGCTTGAAGAATACTAGCTTCACCTGCAAAATGTTACAATCACATTTCTAATAACAGAGAGTTGTGCAAAAATCATTTGTCCTAATTTTACACGACCATACGTCGTGTAAGTGCTACAAAAAGCATTCATATTCAAAGAACACATGTATAGAGATTTTTTATGAACGCACGATATTTGTGATCGGCTGGAAACATGTGCTGAGACATCTCTGAGCTCAAAGGTTACAGAACCTTTGGAATAACATAAGCAACAATGCTATACAACACCCTTCTTTAATTTATGTTCGTAATAATTTATACAAACATTTTACAATCAGTCGACATAGTAAACTTACCATTTTCTATTTCAAAAATATTATCCAGGAAAAGCTATAAAAATGCCTTTAGGCTTCCGTATATCTCCATAATGCATTTTACCACGATAATAAAGTTGTTTAAACCCTATGGAATTCTGAAGTCAAGTTTGGTAGCTAATCTTTAATTCCAAACAAATATAGTACAATCATAACAGGATCCATATATATTACCATATATGATCTGTAGACGCAAGCTACTTGTAAAAAGATGCTTTGCGGAAATTACGCGAATTTTTGAGCAATTTCTCCCACCCAGCATTTTAATGACTATTGAAATATAATCGTGGCACCCAACAAGACCTACTTCACTGCATAAGCGCAAATAGGTACTTAACAATAGAAACATAAATTCCGACGGGGAACAAAGTTTTATGCGATATTTTTAGCCAGGCAAATTGTAAGTAAAAGATACAGAAAGTTCCAACATTCTATGAGTCTAGATGTTTGCTTCTGGGCATAGATGTTGTGTTCATACTCGACGGAAGTGTCACCATTCCACAGGTATATAGAAGTTATATATTATTTTAAACCATACCATCCAACTTACATCGTCAAGATTGATTTTGCGTGACGTCATAAACGGGAAGTAGTATGTTTTGACGGTCAACATTCCGGGTTTCAGCTGAACAAATCGATCTTCGTATAAAACATTGCCACGGCCATAGTAATGATCGCTGAAAACACACGATACACATCTGTTTAAGCAGGATTCGCAAAATTAATTCTGGTGTGTTTCTTGGTTTTCACTATTATGGAAGATTGACTTTGTGAAGACATTTATTTACAGAAAATATTCTCACTTATTCCCAACTACCGTTAAGCCCTTAATGTACTAAATTCGAGAAAAATATGCAACTTTTGTACCAAATCTACAGCCTTATATAAAGAGGCATCTACTGTATTATTTTGTTGCAAAGATATTGGTTCCTAGTTTTGTCTTTTACCACTTTTGGATATCCTTAAGCTGAGACATGCGATGCCGGAGTTTTAAACTAATTTCTGCATGTTTCCGCATTATAATCTTGTGGCGACTGAATAATACCACATAGCACCTAATAAATTTTCAAATATTCAGTATAAAAATTTTAGTTTAACGTTTACAGGAATTTCAATAAATTGCAGTTAAACATATTGTGCTTAAAATTACTTTACGCCGGACATAAACTCCGGTGACTTGTTTTTAAATTCACTCAAAAATTTTATTTCATTCATCAATTTTAAAATATTCAATTGTTATATCATCCTACCAAATCGGTAGTGATTTATTAAAAACAGATATTTCGCAATTATATTATTTTTTGTTTCTTGTAAACGAGGCTATAGCACATAAATTCCATCATTGTGTCACAAATCGGCAGATAAACATCATTATGACTGTGTTAATGTAATAAATCAAAGCCAGTTTATCATTTCCCATAAGCTGCGATTGACGGCACCTCGAAATCTAGCGTTGTGTGCATGCACAAATTTATATTAATCAAAACTATCGTTTGGGCCTTAAATGCACTAAATTCGAGAAAAATACGCAATTTTCGTACCAAATCCATATCATTATAGAAAGGATGTATAACTCTTTACTCTATTCTGCCGCAAAAGTATAGTCACCTGGCTGTGTGTTTTATTACTTTCGGCTATTCCAAGCTGAAGTCTGCGATGCCGACAGTCTAAACGAATTTCTGCTCGTTTCTACACTATCTTGTGGCGCCTAGTATAATGACAATTTATTACACAGCTAGGCCCCAGGATCCTATTTCGGATTTTCTTGATGTTTTTAATTTCCTTTTTTCAATTGTCATTAAAGTCCAACAATTTTTACGGCAGTTGGTGATTCGCCCGCCTAGGCGCCTAGTATATATATTTTACAGGACAATTTTGGCTCATAGAACAATAATCCAAAATTACATGTTTCTTATTCAAAAGATGAAAGTACAACATTGGCTGAAAGTTAAATAATATTCAATGCATTTGCTTACATACTAAACACCTTGGTCCGCGAAGTCTTAAATATCGCGACATTTGGACCATTTACTTATTAAAAAAAACAAGGGAAAAACTTAAACTTCAAATGCTAAAGCTTAGCTATGTAATAAATTAAAGTATATACCGCAATAAAACACAATTGATAAAAGATTGACAAGAATTTTCTGGATCGTCGGCATGATATATTTTTGGTTGAATATAGTCAAACACAGTAAATAGCACAAGTAGGGCACTATATCTATACTACCAAGCAGAATAATAAGTTATCCTTCTTTTTTATATACTTGCGAATTTGATATAAATGTTGCGTGTTTTCTTGAATTAAGAGCACTAAAGACCCTGCGGTCGTTGGAAATTCAAACAAATAGAGTCCGTTACAACATGTACAGTACAAGTACAGACCGATTATGATGGTACAAAATAATAGCAAGGCTACTTCCTTGAATTCGACAAACTAGGCAGACCAGCCAAGCGTTAAGTGAAAGATTACAATCAGAAATTTGTTCGTTTAAAGATTTTTACATGTAGGACGTGATTATTACGAAGTGATATAAATTTTCGGTTTGCTATTCGATGATAAGCTTGAAATGATGCCGCATGACAGTTTCCCAACCCAAATTGGCACTAACAAATGCGTTGCTCTGGTAATCTATACCTCCAGAGAACTGCTTGTAACAATTTTGTAAGGCATTTCTAGGTTTAGTTTCTTTAGAAAACTATAAATCGGTGGAAATTGACAAAGCTTTCACAGAACCCACTTGCTGAAATAAATATATTCTTAGAATGTCGGCAAAAAAATATTAAAAGACGCTTTGCGGACGTATATATACTTACGGCGGACATGGTTCGGCTTCAAAATCGTCCAACAGAACACAATTTTCGCACGATCGAGTCAATGTTTTCGACAGAATTCCTGAGCCTATTGAGCCGGGCATTGATATCTGAAAATGAAAATTTTTCAGGAATACTGATTCTGTATTTTGCTAGTCTACCCATGTAATACATGCTCTAGGTCAGAGGTCCGGGGGGTAGGGGGCCGCCGATCCACAGGGTGATTTGGGTACGGCACCTTTCGTACTGGGAGAGGGTAGCGGATTTCGGTACAGAAGATTCACACCATCTGTCTGGTACTGGGGCATCACCGACCCCTATTAGCATGTATGACCAAAGCTAAATTGCAGCTAGAAATTAAATAACGCTATGATTTAAATGTAAATTAATGTTTATTTATTAATTTCGAAAAGTTTAAATAAAAATTTTAAATCTTGCTATCCAGCAATTCGAACATTTCTGAAATCATCTCTCAAATATTTGTGGTTTATTCAAACTATTCTATACATGCTGTATAAAATCGATATCTTCGTGAATTATGGAGATATTTGTTTAGATACTGACTAAAGAAACTTTCTATATATCGGTGGGTTTTTAAAATGAGTTAAAATACAAAAAAGAAAATATGTTTCATTCTTTAAGAGGTCCGCACACAACTTTCGTTTACGAACTAAATTTTTATCTACATTTAACAATGATAAACATAAACTACAATAAGATGTGTGTTTGACAAGAAAGTAGCCTTCAGCCAAAACCAGTTCTCTAATTAAAGTGATTTTGTGTTAGAACCACTTTCGTGCAGTTATAGCAAATTAGACTAGATTCTCATACTGATATTAATATTGAAATCTTAACGAGTATTATAATGTCCATACGAGATCTTGAGTGTGATCTTTATCTTACTTGATCAACAACGGTGTTAAAGCTTGTATAATTACAATATTATACCCTCTACACTCTTATATGGGCAGTTCATCAACACAGATAAATACAAGATTTGATACCTGTAGAGACACCATTTATTAACTGGCTATCAAGGATGAGAGGTTAAGCTGTTGGCTCAACTCGGTTTGGTTTTAGAGTTCAGCAGAGCCACCAATGACTTGTGAAGAGCTGAGGAGAGCCGAGCTAGGACCTATCTCTGAGAGTCGAGCAGAGGGTAGTGTTCTGTCAGCCAAAAGCAAAGCGCCTGAGTCTTACCTCAGTTCGGCTCTTAAAAGCTCTAACAGCAACTATATATACTGTTTCTTTGTCAGTTTGCGTTTTGTTCTCTCTACGATTACAAAATCGCAAACTTTTATTACTAAAGCATTTAAGAGCCAAGGCTAACTTGGCATTTTTTCGGAAACCCGAGCCAAGCCGGACATAATTTGGTACGATCCAAGCGGGATACGATTCAAGATGTGCTGAGCCGAGTCTATCCAGAGCTCGAAAATCCTGCTATTCCTCACATCTACTAGCTAAATTGTTTAAAGTGATACTGCTTATTAATGTTAGAAGAATAGTGCTTATTTAGTTATTATTGAAGTAATTCGAGTATACTTGAGCAACTCTTTCTCACCTCTACTAGCGAAATTGTTTAAAGTGATACTGCTTATTAATGTTAGAGGAATAGTGGTTATTTAGTTATTACTGAAGTAGTTCGAGTATACATAAACAATTCTGTTCGAGCTAACAGCTTTGTCTAAACAGGTTTGACCTGAAAGAATCTAAGGTCCTCTAACTCGAATTCTCGAGATAAAAGATTAACTAACTATTGGAAAAGTGTTTAAAAATTCGAATGCGTGTTCGAATTATTAAATTTTCGAAGATAGTATATTGTGGCAAAACACCGAGCACAGTAATGCTGATGTATGGGTCTGGACCGTCAGTAATGGTGTCAGTAATGCAAAGACTGTGTGCAACGAGATGACGCATGAATAAAGTTACCCGTGAATTAATGAAAGCCAACTGAAACCCGACGCAATAGTGTAAAGAAAGGAATGTCAGGCTTACATAAGTTTCACAGAAGGTATCTACATACGTCAGCGTCCTATGACATTTCATTAGTAATACCCCACTTTTCATTGTGGGATATTTGTAGAAGAGTATGACACTAGCTAATAGTTAAACGTTGTACCTTATCCGTTGATGTAGATTCCAGAGAGTATCGCCCTAAGGTTCTATGTGGGGCATCGCCAGTACCCCATCTCCCCCGCCTCCAAAGGCTCCTTGGAAAAAGTACTAGTTATCAGCCGCCAACAGTCATTGATATTATAGGAGGAGTAGCACTAATCGATGCATTCATTTCATGGTTTAATATCTTTGGCTGTTGGCGGGCTCATCTCTGGTACATCCGAGGAATCTTGGGGATGAGGAGGACCCCCTGGAATACTTGGGTCGTAATGACCACATCATTGGAAAAGCTATCAATAAAACATGAGAATAACCTAGTGTCATGTTGTTCTACAAAGTTCCCTTGGTGCACTCTTGGTAACACAAACACAGGTACAATTACATGTATATAAAAGAAAATACCTGATCCCGATCAGGGTGTCTGTGTTCACTTGCACTTCTTGTCCTGAGAATACCACTAATTCGTTGAGTTGAAAGCGTAGATTCACCTTCTTCGATATGCTGGTCTTCTGTAAATCCTGATCGATCAAAGTCACCACCACCTTGAAATGTGTAGCGTCGACTAGCAAGGTCACCGATTATAGGTTCCTGATCAATGCTGAAAGGAGAATACAATTTTTTTCATTTAGTAGAAAGTCACTCACAGCAACCGGCTATACGTTCAACTTCACTAGATCCATTAGTTACATTAATGTTTAGTGTAAATTCTGCTAAAATTCCTGAAATTCAGTTTGTAATTTTAAAATATGACTTACTTAACTATAATCATCACCGGCTATACGTTGTAGCACTGCTAAAAATCGCTGATGAAAACAGCTTAGCAAAGTGATAATTTTGTAAAATTTTCGCATTATAAACGCATAAATGTTTCTTATAAAGTTGAGCAAACTAATATAGCACCGATGAACCGAATCTGGAGCAGTCATACTAGCCACTATTCCATTTTGAAGCTATACTGTCACTATTCCATTTTGAGACTATAACTAAAGTCTTTAAGTATCCCAACAAAGCCAATGACCAACGACAAACATGTATCGCGCATAAAACCCAACCATCGCCACCTAAGACGCATTGGAGTTAGAGAACAAGGCAGAAGTTAGGCATATGCCAGAGAACAAATTGATATCATAATTACCATATAGGAGCCACTGATATCAGAAGCCAGAGTAGGTCATATATAAATGCTACTGAACAGCTACATACAACTACATGGATAAACTATGCTCTTAAAATTCGGTATGACCTCGTTTGATTTGGGTTGATGTATTTAATGATGAGCGTTATATAACGAATTATTTATTATTATGACTGGTTTGAATTAAAATAAAATGGTAATTTCTATAATCAATATTACCCATATCATAAGTGTCGCCCCCCCCAAGGGTCGCCCCTCCCTCCTCAAGCGAAATACACTGCCCTTCCCCCGCCGCGCGAATACTGAGTTTTAATAATAGTGTGCATGGTGCAAATATTGCCGCAAAAATTTGTAAATATAGGAGAAAATTTATGGAAAATCAACAAAAATCGGGGGAGGGGAGTGGAGGAAGTATAGTGTTTTAAAATTTCAGAAGTTTACCCCCTAACTACAGGACCCCATAATCCGACGGGCCTTCGACACCTAAGACATATATACCGAATTCGAATGTTTTGTACTAAATAAATTTATTTTTTCAAAAGAATGAATAAGTTAAAGTGAAACTACGTTAAATAAAACAGGGACGAATCAGCAAATTTGGTATAAAATATATGTTTGAAATTTTCAAGCCAAATTTGTTGAATTTTACGCAACAAGTCTTAACCTCTTGATACAAAAATAAATAAATATTTTCTTGTTTCTGTCTTGGCGTGACGGATAGGCAAATCTTACCTCTCAACTTCATCAGGAACCACCGTTATTGATCGTGCACTTAATGATCTGAAACATAACCCACGATGAGTTAGCTATTGATCCGGATCATTCAACGTGTAGCTCATCCGATACTACTTAAATACAAGCTGATTTAAACTAAACTGGTAAACGTAATAACTTATAAAAAGTGAGCGGAGCGAAAAGCAAAGTATTTTATATCTTATTTGTGTATGCATGTATTTCAACTAAATGATTAATCAAGTTAAACACGTTTTGGACAATTGATGTCAAATCCACCCGTACAAAACGCATACATAAAAAGCCACCATATCTAATTAGCATACCTAATCAGCGACATCAGAAACTCCCGAGCGCAAAAAACCAGCAATGTTGGGATTGTTTTAATATTTAAAAATAACTAATTAGCATATACCGCCAAGTTTTAGAGCTTCAGAAATGTTGCATTCATGATCAGCGAGATCGAAAACCTCCGTGTGCATTTTTTCATTTTTGAGCTTTTTGAAAATTTTCAAAAAATTAGCTACTTAATAATTAGAGGTATATCGATATACTGCATCTAGTCATAACTAAATAATTAACATATCTATAACATCCTTGAATATTAATAAATACCAGATTTGTTACGACAAGATGTAGTGTATGCACCAAACTAACAGTTTTACACAATTATCCATTGATAAATAAGCAATTTTTGTTTCAAAATGCAAAAAGGCTAACACGTTTAACAAATTAGTTAATTACTAATTAACTAAAACAAATTTTTACAAAAACTATATCTCTTTGACCTGAAAGATGTTAGGCTCTTTCAAACAAAAAATATTTCAAAATCGGCACGGTAGTTATTGAGAAGCTCAAAGGATGGACGGACAGACGATGCCGACTTTACGCCCCCCTGACGAAAACGAAAACGGTTCGCTCCATTACACAGGTCATTCACCACCATCTTAGACGATGGTGGCGTATGCGATATTTGATTTAGGATATAGTCATTCTACAGATGTAGACTGCATTATTCGATGTATTTCATATGTTTATTTAATGCGCTCTTAATAAACATAGTTGAAATGCATATTTAGCTAGCTTTTACGTTCTGGTTAATTTATGAAATTGGATAGAATGGAACTAATTACTGTTTATATTGCGAACTGTTCAGGAGATGATGCTGTTTTCTGCTCGTGTCCAGACTGTGTATTAGAGGAAAATTTTTTCCCGCCGGGTGCGCCGAATTTGCCAATTACAAATGGGTTGGGTATTCTTGGAAGCATCGGGCTTAGCCGACCGAACTTGAAAATATTTGGCCGGGACTGATTCTGATCAGTTCTCAGCTCTGCTGTGCGTTTATCAGCTTAGTTCAAATACAATGCTCAATATTACAAGGTGTTATCATAATTACTGGTTTACGGTAGCCATTCTAAATTAGAAAAACTGCAATTATCATTATTTTCTTTGAAAATCTGGAAATTTGATAGACTATAATATACATTCTACCAAGTGGCATATATACCGTATAGTTTGATACAAATCAGATTAGTTCAGGCATTCCCATAGACTAACAGCTGTATTTATATTTTCATCCAAAATCATTTACAATCGAACCCTTGTCCCCGCATGCACGTAAATGTGAGAACCGGCCGGAATTTTAGCCCGGTCAATTAGAAATTGGAATCGAGTCAGCACGGCGAGTTGAGCTCGAGTCGAAATGGAAGTCGAGTGTGAAAAATCTTGGCCGGCCCGCTTCTAATCGAGTGTAGGTAAGCTCGATATGATGAATACATGCGATAAAAAGATAAAAACACATATATAAAATGAGCCCAGGAAATTCTCAAAACGAACCCAATATTATCGAACCGTGCACTAATCGGTCTTTAATTGAATAAGAACGAATTGAAAATTTTCGGCCCGTCCCGGCCAGCAAAATTCAAAATTATACACGCAACCGACTTCTGACATTTGTTGGTAAATAATTTATAGACATTCTTTTTATTTATCAAAAGTTATATTCCTCTGTCCTTGATTCCGCTGATAGAAAAAACTCGTTTTACAGAACCGTGGAAATGTTCTGTTGGTGTCAATGCATGTAAATTCTGCATACCATGACTATTTTCGAAATGAGTTTGCACAATCTTAGTGCTTGTTTTGTAAAGTTAGCTGTATTTACAAAATTAACAGGTGATTACAAAAACAGCCAATTATCATTCGTTTAGCCGCATTGACTTCACACTTCGCAGGTATTGATACAAATCTGAAAGCTTTTTATATGTTTTGTGAATGCATTAATGCCTATTCACTAATATTTTATATTGCAAATATCAACAGAACGTGCTACAATTTTATGGGCCCATGAAAATTATTTTTCTGAGCATCATTTTGCGACATTATGTCGCCCTAGCAGCTAAATTTGGCGTGAGTTTGACGCAAGGAGTTGGCATTACACAATCAACTTGCCGAGAAAGTTTATGGATCATTTACGATAATATGCGTGTGCCAGGGCCAAATTATGTCACGCGTCCAACTCAACTAGTTCGTGTGAACTATAGCTTAGTTGAACTACTATGGTAAAATTTGATAGCTTATCTAGTCTTAATGTGACAAACAGAGAGTTCAGCTAGGCTCTGCGTGACAAACGGTGCCTGCATCCGGCCAAACTGTCAATTGAGAAATTTTATTTAGTATTGTGTTAGTTTAGTGCTACAATAGCATTTTGCTCTACAGCATTTTCAGACTAATTCTATGTTATATATTTGTGTTTAATATATACAATTAACGTTTTAAGCAGTATGCCGCATTTGGGGCATTATTGAGATATGTATAGTAAAACGCAATGTTCGCGGACTAAATAGACTCTTGCTTAAGTTAAAGGGCTCAGCTGAATGTCTCGTGACAAAAACACAGTCCGACTCGACAGTCGATGACAAACCCATACTATCTGGGCTATTCAAATTTTAATAGGCGAGATGGACTACCTGCGTGACGCAGTAGCTAGCCCATTTCAGCGCGTGATATAATTAGGACCATGTGTACGCATCTTATTGTAAATAATGCATTATAGCCGATCATTCCCATAGCGTTTATGCTAAAATAAAATACGACTACGGAATGTTCCCGAAAACCTGAACACTTGTGTGTGCTGTAAATGGGAACCCATCTATTTGACCGTTTATATAACAGACACCACTTCTTTAATGCAGTATACGCTCATTTGCAGTGAGGGGATCGCGGTTTTGTTTGAAACGTGGTATTCATTTCACTTTTGACTGGGAAACTGACACAAAATTACAACTACGAGAAGTATATACTTACTGTGGGTCTTTATCCTTTTTCATTTTCACCGACTAAAACCAAAATACTATTCTGTTTTATAGCACGATAAACACAAACCAATAAACCGTTAACGACCTATATTTGTAACCCTAGAATAATTGCTGTTTTCTGTAGGACATTGAAACACTCTGAAGAAGATAACTATTTCACTCTTTGAACGATTTAATATGTTTGGCTAAAATAATATGACTGAGGATGTTGTCTAGCGGATTTTATTATGTCGAATATAGTTGCTATTAAAGCTGTACACGTTACCAGGCGGCGAAAAATCAGAGCATTACAAAATTTAACACAAATTTGACTATGATTAAAAATAGAAAATCAGCTTAATTTCAGTAGCGTTTTGCTTCTAAAAATTATATCAAAGCTTGTGGATTTCTCCTAGTATACGACGCATATAAATTTCACAAAATATTACAGATGGTTTTGATATAATGCCAAAGGCGGAAGCTATTTTTAATATTGAATTTGCGGAAATCAATCTATAAAGAGTATATCAATTTCTTAAAATCGCTCAAAGAAATATGCGGTTATGTTAATCACTGAACAAAAACTGCCGTTTGAAACACATTTCAAACTTCAAATATTGTGAGGAGATTTTGCTTTGCAATTAAACGTCTATTTCCTATTTTTGTTCATATTACATTAAATCTATTTCAGTTACTTTTTAAATTGACAAATCTTACAGCAGTTGGAAAATCGCTCTCACAAAGAGATACATTACTATTATCGTATGTCATGATACAACCTATTAGATCTGTAAACCTATTGAGGATCGTATTTACTAACAGGTTGTTTTTTCGGATCACATGAAGTACTCCGCTTACTATGCCAATTTTTCAGCGTGCCTAGAATGATAGTATATGTTTTGTCTGTTTAAGTCCAAGTCTAAAACGCATAGTCATTGGTGGTTAGAAAGTTTGATATCAATATCAGTAACAATTTTGACTTAACATTACCGGTGTCAATACGATTAAAGTTAACCGGCAGCTTTATCAGCAAAAAATGCACGTTAATATATTGGACACATGGCCGTTTGTGAGTGATAAAAATCTTGTTCAAAAATATTCAAACTCTGCAAACATCAATTTCGCCAGGGACTCAAAAACAAACGTACCCGAACGCGAGAAAATATCCCACCACCACCGCTATGTCGTTTGTCAGGAGCACGACCGAAATGATGGGTCTGAAATTAGAAAAAAACACTCGTTAAAATTGTTGATATCCCATGTATCAACCGTTTAAATAAGCAAACGTCAGCTATGTCACAGTGCATGCTTAGCTTGATTGTATTATTAATTGTTAAACACAGAACATATTTTGCAAAATTGTATTTCTTTGTTGTATTAAATCCATTGCGAATAACATATTTGTCACTGTAAACCACATATTAACACAAAAACATTTTTAAATATACGAATGTATCTGTAAGAAATCCGTTTAGAAACACATGTTAATTACCGTTGCTGGGTGAATGTCAGAACCCTTTCCACCTTATTTCTTTTTATGGCAGATTAAAACAAATATATATGAAAAATAACAAATAAAATAGAAATAAAATCTAAGCAAATAAAGTATTTACATGGCAACAAATTTTCTAAATACACTGTTAATACGTGTAAGAAAAGCAGCGGAAACGCTTTAAATATCAACGACCGAGAGAGACCGCAATTTCACCGATATCAGCTGGGCTGACTCAAGCGAGCGATACTTTGCAGCTTTAATGAAGTTCTATTCAGAGTAAAACATTAGACGTTGTTTTAAGTGTCCGTCAAGTTTTAACACTATAAAATATAGACCAAGCAAAATGTGATTAGGATTATACGGCTGTCATACGAATATAACACTATCCAAGCCAAGAAAACAGAAAGAAATTTATGCAGCGAAAACAGTCTTAAAATTTTGAGTTGGATACTGCGCTATGCCAAAGTACTAAAGCTACCAAAACAAGCAAACACATCGAGAACATTGCCAAATACGCCACAATCTGAGCCGCTGTAGCAATGTTTGTGCATGACAAATTGAGATTGTAATTAGATATAAAACTTTAAACAGCAAAAACCAAAACACAAAGTCTTTGACGTACACGTGATGCCAGAGTACTATCATCAGTACCACGCCCGGAGTCCCTTGACGCCAAACTGCCATTTGCTCTTCGTTTAGCATCTGTATCATACGTGCTACCTAAAATATAGTGAAATTAAATCAAATTATTTTTGTACATGGGCTAAGGTCGAAAGTGGTACCTGCACAAGGAGATGATCACGCTTAACAAACGTATACTATTTCAGCATATCCTCAGCATATGTTTATATAGAAGTCGAGTACGAAGTTTCTCGGAAAATAAAATTTGTTGTTTGAAAAATTTTTAATTTAATTATTTAATTATATAAAAATTTGTATACTCAGACGTGGTAACACATCGACATCTCAGGGGCGGTAGCCGGGTTGGCGGGGGATAGGTCGTCTCAAGGAGGGATAGCCGAAATGTCGTCGGGGAGGGGGACTCTTTGGCGCCGCAAATAACACCTATGGATTCGCATTCTGCGGCGCCTCTAGGAAAAGGTAGGGTGGTGCCCTCGTGGGGGGGGGTAGACAAGAGCCTCGTTGGGCGAGGGTGTCAGATGTTTCCGTGATGGCACCCTGAAAATCTGCTTCAGTATGTTTGGTGTATAGTGTTGAGAATACAAAATTGAATGAAATTTTGACTGTTCCGTTTTTTAATCGCCTTTTAAATATTGAATAACACAAAATAAATAAATGTTTTTACCAATCAAGGCAAATGTTGCTTTTGTTGAATAATGCATAAAATTTAAACAATTATCGAGTAACTCTAAGCACTAACCTGAAACTCCTGGTGAATAACTGTCGATTGTCAGTTCATCCAGCTTAGCCATGGAACGTCGCGCATACTTTGGATCATCCCAACCTGCAAAACAATAGACATTGACGAGAATTTTTTAAAATATTTAATTTTTGTCTAGTTATAAAAGCTGCAACTTTGGTGCATAATTGAATCTTATATACATACCGATGGAATATTTAATTTTATAGCGAAATTTTAGAGAATTGTTTACTGTATATTTATAAAAACCGTATTTTGAATCATCACCACCTATGTAAAATATTCAAATTCAAAGGTGAAACTTTTAAGATTTATTTAGTTTGGCAAGTTATAAACACTTATTAGCTATAAAACATTAACAAATAGTTCATATTATTTCGAAGGTGTTTCTACATTTTTCTAATTGCAGTTATTTACCAAAAAACTGCTTTCATATCTCAGCTTGTTGTAGGAAAGACTCTTGGAAATATCTAGAAATCTATACGAATTTTCACGCAATGAATTTGTGAAAGCTGATACAATTGACGCAGATTTTACAGCAACAATATTAATTCTGTGATAAAGGGTAGATACATTTAGTGAGTCCGTGATATGTGTATTATTTTCAGCCAAATTAGTTTTCAAATAATATATGATGATGATTAAGTTCTTCTATAGCCTCAAATTTACGAAAATTGGACAACTTCAACGCTGAACAGCTGTTAAGCTAAATATGCCTTTTGAAACAGAAATGTTTAAGCTCAGATTAAATTGTGTGTAATAGATTTGGGGAGGCCGAAGGTCTCGAGGCGGAGCGTTTCACACTACGGATCCGGAAATATTGGCAACCGTCCACGTTTATGAAACAGAACGATGAGTACTCTCCATTGAAGGAGCCTTTCCCAAGAGCAAATTTGATTTTGATAAATTTTGCATTTTTCCAATTCGATAAACCAGGCATGATGATGCAAAGCAGTTGTACACCAAGCAGGCGACTTTAATGACAAAATTAGCTGACACGCATGAGCAGCCAGAGTAGATCAGTCATTACAGGAGTTGTGTGATCACAA
Source organism: Trileptium ribeirensis (assembly GCA_030248225.1). Taxonomy (NCBI): domain Eukaryota; kingdom Metazoa; phylum Nematoda; class Enoplea; order Enoplida; family Thoracostomopsidae; genus Trileptium; species Trileptium ribeirensis. Next base: position 23,238 of record JASANE010010987.1, read on the forward strand.
AGCCGTTTCTGTACGATGGTACGGGCGGCAACATATATCACACGAACTAGACTTTTAATTGCAGTATCTGGAAGAAAGAACAAAGAGAGTTACAGTAATTCGGGATATTACGAAGGACCGTGAGCGAATGATCATGTGGTTGATTTGCCGAGTCGTAGCCAAATGTAACGTACCTTCTCAACCTTCTACATTGAAGAACGAGCGAGGGCAAGTCAATGCAGCATTCATGAACAAGCGATTTGTTGAGAGGATGACAGCGTACTCTCCATTGTGAAGCCCAGAAATTAGATATAAGCTTGTTTTAATGCGTGTCCATCAATTTGAATAATTAGTAGCAAGATCAGTCAATAATTTTACGTTATTTTTTTCGCGATTATGATGTATGCACTCCGTTGTCTGTGGATTATGTTTAAACATATTGTTGTTGAGCCACCAAGAAACACTATTGACATTTTTTGTAACGTGGTCAGATGTGTGTCAGCATCAGTGGTATTGAATGATATATACCAGAATGTCATCACCGCAGGTAACTATTTTGCAGCCACTGTCTACGAGGTTGGTGAGGGTCGGTGTGTAGATATTGAACAGCTTAGCACCTAGCACGCTAACCTGTGTAACTCCAAATCGCATAAGCCGTGCTGAGGAAATGTATTCCTTATAGCCAACGGTCATTAAAATAATTTGGCAGCCAGGCCAGTGCCATGCCTCTGGCTCTGAAAAGGTGCTGGAGGGAGTGCAGTAATAGTGCGTGGTCACGCTGTGCAAACATATACACGGTAGTAAGCGAAATTTTATACAAAATTTTGTTAGCTATATTATAATAATATGGTAAATGTTTAATAATAGCAAATTGATTTGACCAGAATTCTGGGAAACATGCAAATTTTGCTACAACCATTGTAAAGATGGAGCTTCTCGGATTAATACGATATATGTAATGCTATCCCAGAATGCTATCTAGTTGTGTCGACAAGCTTTTGACACAAAATATTGGAACCAAATTTTCTATATGTGCATCAAAACGATCGCTGCAAGTGACATTATTCATTAGCATACCCGTCGAACAAAGCTAGTCAAAAAATAAATGCTGAATGGAATAGCTTTTCTGAGTTGTATGGTAGGTAGTTTCTTGTATTTTACTGGAAAAAATCTAATGGACATAAGAACAGGACATCGTGTTTGGGCTGCGTCATGTGTTGTACGTCGGAAAAACATACGTCAAAAATTAATAAAACAAGCTGTTAAAACATTAGTGCTTTAATCGTGTAACCTGAAAGAGCAGTTGTAGTGTTAGGCGATGCATAATCGGAATCCATTGGATACGTTGAATGTATTCGATGATTTTGCTGATGACCGAATAAGTCGCTTCCACCATCGATTCCACTGATATTTCTCTGATCTGAAAAAAATAAAACTAAAATCAGATAAGAAAGCTACTATTTGAGCTTGCTTGCGTTAGCACAGATTACAGAAATTCCTGTCAAGATTACTGTTATAAAACCAGTAGTATTTCTAATTTCTTATACGTAATCCGTTGATAATGCAGCGTAATCGTAAACGTGACTAAATATAATAATGATGATGAATACGGTATACCTATAATTGTTATTAGAATGACATGTGCACCTCAGGTATTGTAGACTTCAGAATCAATGATCTTTAAAAGCTAAATTTTTGGTAAAACATATTACATTTCTAAAAAAGTATATATTATTGAAATATATAAAAGTTCGAGCTCGGATAATCTGCAATGTAGGTGTTATTGGAAAAGAAATGAAGCTCGATGAAATGTTGAACTACATTCAAAAAACAGCCGTACAGTGCAAATCTTGGAAAGCGTCAAAGTTCAATTTCATAGACTTGTATCATCATTTTAATATATCCTATAATTTTGCAAACTGGTTACTTGTTTTAGAAAATATAAAATTTAACAGTATAGGATACAGCTACATGACATATACTAAGAAAATCCTGTTTGGTACGGGAATACAAAAAGCAACAGCATAACTTAACCAACTGCCGTGTTGATAATTAAAATCCAAAATCGACTTTCTATAACACGATGCTGTAGTTGTTAATTGACAGCAGCGAGGTCTAAAACAGTCTGTAGTAACTACGGCAGCGTAGGACAGTGTCGGGACCGTTTGGTTACCAAACTGAATAGCTTTCATTTTATGCATAAAGTTTTATGTCCAATTTCGATATCGTTTATGAAAAACACATTTATTGTCATGCGGATTGATGATATGCATAAAACCAGGTCAAACATAATATGCCTAGCCTCAGAAACTAAAAAATCGCAAATACTAAAACATGGGACGCGAATGTTTCGACTAAATGAGTTTTATCAAATTTTTCAATCAAAAATTTTTGACTCCAAGCTTTGACATCCTAAACGGACGCGTTTTTTGCAGTAGGTAGCAACAACGTGGGCACCAACCTGTTCCCGTTGGACTAAGAGTTGAAGACATTTCGGGTGTGTAGTCTTCAATATTTTCCATCGAGCGTCGAGTGCGCCTGTAGTCTGGTCGGCGAACTAAAAATAGAACTGTAATCCGATAAATTCCCATGATAAAATGTTGCAGAATTACGTACGGATATAAATTAAGTTGTAATTTGTCATGGCATTAACACTGAGTTTCTATCTCGATATTACACATATAGGACGTTCAAGTACGAGAAATGAAACAAATTTTTAATATATCGTAATCTAGGCAACAACTCTAAGTGAGAAACATATTCAACGCTGCGTGAGCTTCTCGCCTAGGTTCTCAACCATACATGCGCATAGTGGGATAGGTGGGTTATATTTCCTGAGGCACCGACCCCCTGGCTACGCCACCCCCGACAGGTCACCAGACCACCCTTGAAGCACCATAGGTGCGAAACCCATAGATGCTTTTCGCGGTTCCGAAGGTGGCGCGCACCCCCCTTGCCGATCTTCCGAACGCTCCTGGAAAGCCTTAACCTGCCCCCGGTACCCGGCGACCCCCCACCCGGGTCTTCCATTGTTCTCAAGGGTTAGTCGACCTGCCTGAGATTTTGAGCTATATTATTGAAATTGCTTTTGATACCAGCATAAGTATAATTTATGAAATGAAATCTCGCATTAAAACATAAATGTGGAGATACATACACGCGAAACTTAAGCAGTGTTGTACTACCTCATCCGATTCATTCATTTTCAAATAAGATATATATATTTCATTTTGGAGTTTATAAAATTATTCCATATAAGTGTATTTTCCTCATAAAAACTCTTTGGCAAGAATAGTATGGCATTTCTATTTCAGCAAACTATCTTTCCAGAGCTCATACATAATAATGCAGATTATCCCGTAGGGAATATGATGGATTATATGGCATTTAAGTCCACAAGTGTTATAAAATATAGTTTGTTCTCTACCCTCCTTTGGAAAACATAATAAAAGTAACAGTCATTTTTGTGACTATATACACGTGCACATGTTTGTGTCTGCAGAGAAGGAATACGGTTAAATATCTGCTTTGACAAAAATTAATCGTGTCGATTTATCTGTCTTATTTCGAGTCGCATTCATTCGTTTAAATTACAACCCGTTGCATCTTTGGAATATTTAATGGGTCGCTTATTGCATTTTAGGCTTATAAGTTGAAATATAAAGCTATATAAACTCTTTTGTAAGAAAAACTTGTTATCATTGCGTTATAGCCAACTATGACCTGCATACACTAAAATTGCAACAAATGATAATTGCAAGGAAATCCCCACTGCTATCTGTGAATGATACTGCAGTGAGGAATAGCCGAAACATTATATCATTGTGTTTATCCCTATCCGGTGGCAAAGCAGTGGGGCAGCTATATCTTCCCTAATATATCTTTTAGCGTCTGTAACATGCTATCAGGTCAACCGTATTAGCTAAAATAAATTTACCTTTTTTATTGTTTAATATAGTGTAAAATGCTTTAGCATAGCAGTGGGGCAGCTATATCTTCCCTAATATATCTTTTAGCGTCTGTAACATGCTATCAGGTCAACCGTATTAGCTAAAATAAATTTACCTTTTTTATTGTTTAATATAGTGTAAAATGCTTTAGCATAGCAGTGGGGCAGCTATATCTTCCCTAATATATCTTTTAGCGTCTGTAACATGCTATCAGGTCAACCGTATTAGCTAAAATAAATTTACCTTTTTTATTGTTTAATATAGTGTAAAATGCTTTAGCATAGCAGTGGGGCAGCTATATCTTCCCTAATATATCTTTTAGCGTCTGTAACATGCTATCAGGTCAACCGTATTAGCTAAAATAAATTTACCTTTTTTATTGTTTAATATAGTGTTAATATAAAATAATATAATATAATAATAATAATAATATAATAAAATAATATAATATAATAATATAAAATGCTTTAGCATTGATTGTAATATAGTCTATAGAGTGAGAGCCGTGCATACAAATATCTGAATGCACGGTTAGCTATATAACAAGTAAGTTGTAGCATAAGTAACAGTGCGTTCAGAGATTTGTACGCACGGTAACTAGTGCTATCGCACTCGTTTGAACTCGTCACAAACTGTGCGTACAAATCTTTGTACGCACTGCTACCTATGCTACAACTATTAATTGTATTATAGCATGTCTATTTAAAGCCGTGCACACAAATATGTGATTGCACGGTTAGAAATGTTACAAAGTCTGTTGTAATATAGCCAGCCGCGCATTCAAATGTCTGTACGCACGGTAACTCGTTCAAACTCATGCTGTTTGAACTCGTTACAACCGTGCGCACAAATACTTGAACGCATGTTGCTTCTGCCACAATTATCACGTACGCTCATATATACTTTAAATTATATAACAAGCCACGTGGCTGTCTTCGCGCCAGTTACTTGACGAAAATTATTTGCAAATGTAGGCAAAACACAACTCACAATTAAAATGTCAGCCTGCGCTGTACAAGTGTTAACACGAAAAAGTTATTTATTGCTGTGTCAGTTGACCTGTACTATCGTAGATACCCTTTGGCACTTTGATGGTTGCTCTTCTAGTGCCACACTTGTTTATAGTTCGTGACCTATCATATTAAAAACATGTGTTGACATTGCTAATCCAATGGTTCCCACGTAGTTCGGAATTATTAATAAAAACTGAATAGATACTGGTGATTTAACGGTACCGACGAAGTCCAGAATTTATAACGATGTGTGGCGCAGTATTAACAACAGAAACTTACACTGAACTTGACCGTTCTCCATTAGGTTACCGGCCATTTGATCGCGTTCAGTCTTAAATTAAACTAGTTATTTATGGCAATTTGTACATGTCCACATAACTTTATAACAAATATGATAGAAAATTGATATTAATCTGGTGGATTCGCTAATAGCAGTTGGTTTGAAATATATAAATGAATTATGAATTTAAACTAATATGAATACAAAACAAAGGATATTGTTGATATAGTTAGTGTTGGAACAATTTTTGGCAAGAAATCAACAAAGTTTTAAGTACTGTGGAGGTTTCAACGTGTTATTCTTTATTGCGGTCCCTCTGTGCATAGAGCTGTGAATCATCCAAATGACACAAAAATGTTTGAAATTTTTGATTAAAAATATAATTAAAAAATCTTTATTCTAACAAGAATCAGCCTTGCACTGTGATTTTTGCCCAAAGTAGCCGATAGTTTTCGCGCAGTTCGTTCTTGCCGCACGTGCAAATCAAAAAGGCTAGATGTCAATCTTACAATACTGTTAGACATTTACAGATTTTTGGATTGATAAAAGGTACAGTTTTAGCCAGGGCACGATACTCAAAAAGGCTGGAGGTTACGAAAAAATTACTGTATTAATAGCTAGGTGATAAACGGTATAAACTGGTAATAAATATGTTAATATATTTTGCCATACTACGGACTATAGGTGAGAATTTAGGATTTTGCTCTTAGCTGTTGGCTTGGCTCTAAAGTCGAGCCTAGCCCGCCATAATAGCTTAATAGCCGAGCCTAAATCTATCTGTAAGAGCTAAGCCGAGCCCAGTGTATGTTGAAAAGCTGCAGTCAGCTCTTAAAAGCTCTTCTGTAAAACAAAAACATAAATCCGCGAATAGCAAGAACTGCCGAGATTTATCAAAATTCTGTTGTTAAAAACTGCAAAAGCAACATTATATCGTTCCTTTGGTGATTTCTATATTACATTATGATCTCTAATATTATTAAATCGCAACTTCTATTATTAGGGTCTTAATAGCCTAAACCAGGTTTTTCATCGCAGGAGCATAGCCGAGCAGGACATGGATTATGAAGAGTCTCACTCTACTACGGACTTTAAGTTCAAGTCAAGCTTATTCCAAAACAGTAACGGTTACGTTCAAAAAATTGCACACTTCCATGGCTAATATTTTAATTTTGTCCCAACAACTGAGCAACTGCTTATAAAACCTATTTTTAAAGATATATTTTAGTCCCCCAATTATTTAAGCGCTTGAGGAAATATGCTAGAACAATATATCGCATAGGTCAGCTTTACACATCCTAGAGTTAACAGATAAAAAAGGCAGTAGCGTAAATATAAATTGCAAATATATAAATATATAAATTGTCTTATAAATTGTTTATATAAGTAAGACAATTTCACTAGGCCTTTACTATTGCTAAAGCGCGAGACATCTGGGATTTCTTTGGTATAGTATAATGTTTCGTTAGTTACTTCAAGCAGTTCTTAGAGCCAGTTCTCATTATAGGCCATTCATGTCAAACGAAAACATGTAGCACTTCGGCAAAATGCACTAATGCTATTAATTGTATATGCATGGGAGGTGATCTTTCTGCGCAGGATTTGTGAATTTTTTTACTATATTTTGGATAATTGTGTTACAGAATAAGAAGCGCGTGTACTAAAGAAGTTTTGCAGAATCATGATGTAATACAGCGTTCGGAAACATTTAAGCTTAGAAGTATTAGGTTTAAGAAATCCAGCAAAAAATTTTCGTTTTACAAATATATGATGAAAAGCTAATTTCTCGTTTATATGACATTCCGCTACCATCACCACAGCCGAACTATCATGCCAACTTAACCAATACAGCTTTTATGATGAAAAAACTCAAGTTTAGAATGGAAGACTTCAAATAAAGTAATATCCAATGTTTCAGCCGCAAAACCTTCCACTAATGCCACGGTTGCACTGTACCTGGGAACTACACTAATCCAACTCGTATCCGGGCAAAAAATATTTCAGCCGAACAAAGTGAGCACTATAGTTACATTTGTAAAACACTACTCTATGACCATAGTTGAACTGTGTAAGACGGCTAAGCATTCAATTCATAACTTGACAAAATATGAAAAAATCAAAGTAGACAGACAACTGTGACACCAGACACCACTACGTACTCGAAATAAGTTGTTGCTTTATCAATATCTGACTGTCAAATCTCAAGTGTTTGTTTTCAAAGAAAAAAGTTAACTACATAAGGTGCACTACGGTGTATCTTTCGGTATAAATCGATAAGAAAGACATTGACTGACAATTGACACTTTAAGTATTAAAATTACTCAAAGCAAAAGCTTTTCCTTAAAAGTTGAGTAAACAACAAATGTTTTAAAATTTTAAAATGTAAAAAGAATGACGGGATTAGCATTAGTACTGCATCAAGTATAACAACAATACACGAGGACAAAATTTACTAACGGAACACTGAAAATGAAAAAGGAACAAGCGAATCGAAAGTACATCAACATTCATTCGGACTGTCGCTGTTTGATATATAGGGTTGGACTTGAAGATCAAAATATGTGAAAATCAATCGGCATAGAAGCTCAATTAAGAGGACAACGTCGCTCATGCTTCGCTTCGTTAGTTTCACTCGTAGGCACGATATGAAGTTGGATAGTGTATATAAATCTACGCAAGAATATTATGTTGAAAAATTTACTAGATCTTCAAGTTAGCAATGGTAGTTCAAGTTTGCGTCATCATGTATTGCTGTATCATGGATGTATGTCGCATAGATTACTATGCGGGATCCATGATCCAAAAGGTTTTATTTTGTAAAATTTTAATTCTGATGCAAAAAACAGAAATTGAGCATTTTGACGAATGCCAGTGTACACTTTGATTTAGTGCGTCGTTGCAATTTGCGTGTTCATCTCATGAAAGTTCTTAAGGTTAGTGGCGCTTGAATTGGAAGAATTTCATAATGTGGAATTTGAAAGATTGCTCAAGAAAGCGATAGTCAGTGGTTGGTATGCGATGATTGCTCAATTTAAATGGTTGTATTAAACTTCGAAACATGGAATGATGCAGGAAATGTATTGGCGAGAACCAGAGCGACGGCGAAAAACAATTGTTGAATGGACAAATTCTAAAATTCGAAACATAATGGAAACGAGCTGCAATCATGTAAAACGAACGACCCAATATCAAGCCTGCGGCGAAGCGGCTAATTAAATTCGTTCCCTTGATTTAAATTCTTTCAAGTGTTGTTACTATTTGTTAGATGTTACTGTGAGACTTCCTGCCATTAATTATTATTCGCATTGTTGAGTAATTTTTCCGTTGCCGCTGATGCAAAATTTCATTAGTGTACGTTCAGAAGTGTTATGTTATATAAACTTGTTGTGTGGCGTTTGTTTGCACGGGCGTTGTTATTAGCTTGATTTGCGAGATTCCTTAAGAAACCGAGCAACAAGTCGAGAATAGTTCAGTGCTTTCAGTACGCCTATCTTAATAATTCAGTTAGGGTTCGATTGTTCGAGTTAGTCAAGCGTTGTTCTTTAGATCAAATTAATTCAGATATGAAAAAGGTAACATATACCTGAACAGTCTGTACGCGATAAGCCCGCCATAGGCAGTCCGAATTGCATATTAAATTACATCAGGCGCTAGAAAATTAGCCTCTTTGAGAAAAAGTCAAATATTTTTACCCTCCGCCAAAGTAAAATATATTTATAGCACTGTAGTTAAAATATTAATATATTAAACTCTAAAGCGACAACACATTTGTAGTAGACACATGATTGTGCATAAAACGTTGCTGGACATTCAAACTACCGCTACAAAATGGAAAACAGACAGATCGATTGATAAAACAGTAGCAAAACAAAATAGTTGTCACAACAGTTTTGTCAAATATTATTTTGAAAACAATTTTAAGATTTGTTATAGTACTTCGAGTTCGAGCGAAGCCAAGGGTCTTCCACTCGTATGGTGCGAGCTTGTACTAGAAATTTGTCAACAAATGTACGTTGAAAAAACAAAACAAATAGCGTATTTTTAAACACTTTTGAATCATCGAGAACTTAATCGTAACTACCAACTCCCAACTAATGATACTACGGAAATTGTTTTTCAAACGATGTGCAGTGTCTGTACTAAAATTTGCTCTAAGATTTCGATGGCGATAGTATTTTTACGAAGCTCCTGAGTTTGAAATTGTGGGCTGTGCGTGTTATAGTAAATTTCGAATGAAAAATGAAGAAAAATGAAAATCATTAATAACTGTTTACATTTCGATCACTTCAAAGGAGAGGCCATGTTGGCGTAGACAGTATTAACCGATGATATTTAAGTTAGCATAATAGGCACGCAAATAGACAGGGATGCCGCTACCGAGGTAGGTAGGGTGGGGTGGGGAGGGCATAAGGACCCCACTCCCAAAAAACTTTCCAGCGGGCAAGTATCGCTACCTCTCCCCAAATAGCTTTTAAAATGTTTCGAAGGTTGTCTTGAAAATAATTTTGTGCCTTCGGCGCACGAAAACTGAATGCAAACACGCCACGTTCTCCACGTGTAGTGAAGACATAACGCACTTGGGAGTGTTTTCGCAAATATTATCCACCTTTTTGCGAATTTGTACCGATTTTTACCGCATGTACCTCCAGTTTTACTTCTTTCCCAAAATTTACCACACGACTGCGGGGCGAGGAGGGGGTGTAAATGGCTTTGCGCGACTTATGGAGCGACTCGGTCATCTCCCGCCAAAGAACAGCTGCGTTACACAGTGCAAAGTGTGGCTCGATCCCCTACACCGAAATCGCGCTGGTGCCACTGTAAATAAAAATATAATAATATATTGTTAATATTAATATTTTAAATTGTAGAACCTGAAAGGTTTTCAATGTGAAAATAATTCACCTGATTATTCGCTAAAGCTTAACCATTGAAAGTGCGTTCACATGTTCAAGTTTTCAGCTCAAAATTTGACAAACACTTAAACTAAATTTAACCAAAAATCAAGCCATAATATGTGAGCGCAAAATGTAACAATTCTACAAAATCTGAATGTGCATATATATTTGCAATATCTTGTTCCAATTTTTTTTGCAATATCTGTTTTGATAGCGTTTTGTTCTTCTGAAATCTGAGTAGTGTTCATAGTTAAAACTTGTAAAATTTAATGAAAAATGCTTTCAAATTTTGTTACAATTATGAGCTAAATAATACTGTGAGGGGTCCTTTAGATACGTCATTAGTTTATGCGAATTTGGCGGATTTCTAACAAAAAGTTGATGACGTACCCCCTCTCCGTCACGCCCTCATTTGTACCAATTTTACCCAATTTTTGCCAATTTTCCCTATTTAGCCGAAAATGAGGGATCCTCAGGGGGTAGGCCAGGGCCTTGGTGAGTTGGGGGTCCTAGGCCCCTGTTGGGGGGGGGTTGGCCAGGTCGCCTGAATCCCAGCTTCGACATGTATGAAATCGTTGAAGGTCGCAGATACGTACTAATAGGCAACTGTTGACTGATTATTTTCTGAACTTCACAATGTATAAAACTTCTTTATTTAAATCTGAAAGGTTATTTAAAATTGTTCACCATATCATTTGACCATTATTGATTTTTTAAATTATACCTTAGGATAAAATATATATAATACCTTAACAATTTATTAAGTGCTTCTAACTATCGTTGGGTTTTAAGTGCACTAAATTCGCGAAAATGCAACATTTTTGTGTCATATTGATGTTGTTGTAGCAAAATTATTTAGTAATAATACGCAGGTTCTGGAATAATTTTTTCATAATTATTTTTGGAGTTAATAGCGTATTACTTACTGAAGCCCAAAATTTACCAAAATTTTATCGCCAAAGCATGTTACCTGCTGCGTGGATCGCATTGACTGATCACCATCTGCAATCACAATAGGTTGCTTGCCAGTCATTGCGTGTAAGAATTCGTAGAAATCGATTTCACCAGAGTCTGGAAATTAGTAGACGGTGAAATAGCATGTTTTGGGTTATATTTCTTCTGTTTTCTTGGGATTTTTGAGCGTTATTGAAATTCTTCCAACAACCTGCTGCTTTAAAATCTCCAACAGTACTACATGAATAATAATTGTTAGTATCAGCTCTAATAGTATGCATATTCCAGCGTAGAAAAGTCGTCATCTTCATGACAGAGCATTCGAAACGTCGCGACCGGTAAAACAAAAAATATGTCCAGCGTACAACATAAGACTAGGATGATCGAAAATATTTGGGTTGAGTGTAGTCAGCATTTAGAGCAAATGCCCGTAAACCTAAAGGTCGTGCAAAATTGTAGCTATAAAACTTGCGAAAAATTTATAACTTGATCAGCCTAAGCAAAAGAAACTGTTTTCTACGATTTAGAATGTCATTCAATGAAAGCCATCGTGTGTCGGTGTTGAATTAAAACAAATTAATCATCCGTTTTACGAGACCCACATGAAACCAGTAAGAATATACCGGTTGACGGAAATATTCTTAATTCTAGCGTGAGTGCACTATGCTCCATAATAAATCAAGATAATTTCGAATTAGTTCATTGTTCGGTGTTTTTCGCTTTAAGGAATTATTTTCTCTGATTAGTTAAAGTCTCGCCAGACTTACGATCGTCGTCTGCTTCGCGCATCAGATCTTGTATCCATCGTTCGGTGGGACGCATTCCACATGCAGCGATTGCATCGCGGAGTTCGGAGCGACTTATTCGACCACTTCGATCTCGGTCGAACAATGCAAACGCATCTTCGAATGCTGCAAAGCATTAAATAAATAAAATAGCTTTTCCCTTTTGACCCAAACGTTCCGGAATTCGCAATTTATTGTCTTCAAGTGAAAATGATTTATTCCATAGGGTCTACTAGATTGTCATATAGCACACATATTGGTTTGATCTAAATTCAAACAGGTAAACATAGGTCGCTAACCCTAAGCTATACTGGAGTAAAATAGATCAGAAACAACCATAGAACAATATTCAGTGAACAGTTCGATAACATTTAATATCATATAGCTAAAGATTATTAAATCCAAGCCAAGAAGACAGAAAGACACTACCGAAGGGTTACAATGATCACGATGCCAAATTTCGCTTACTGCAAACTGAATTACTGGCAAGAAAGTGTTTGAATAAAGACAATGAACAGCATACAACATAAACAAAACACGCTTTACAATTTGAATTGAACGTTATTAACATTTGCTGCTATTTTTAAGGTTTCGCTGATGGGTCCTAAATCAGTTAGGGAAGAGTCAGAATTTGCTAAAGCTTTAGCTAATGCGAATTGATTACATACATCAAATATTGGACCAACTGACACACCAAATTTTTGACTAAAACATTTATCGAAAACGAGCGTGCAAAGGAGCGAGCGTGGGCTTATTTTTAAAGTCATCGTTTTGTTTGAGCACAAAAAGTAGGCTCTGTTTGATATATACCACCCTACAACTTCTTGATTCCTCAATGTATTGAAAATCCTAAAATCTCGTTTGTTCCTAAACCCATCGAAAACAACTAACAACTTATCAAGTATTTATACTGGTGTCTAGATAAATAAACCACTGTATTCAGTTTACCGGAAAACAAACCTATATAGACAATTCTTGATGGCCTGTACGCAATACGCAACCAAACAACTGAAGACATTCTCTATTCTGGATATCGGCTCATTGGCCTAAACCCATGAAAATGCGCGAAATATACACGATGGACTCTAGATAATAAAATCATTATAAATACCGAAAACCCCATATAAAAATTATTTTTGATGTCATGTACTGAACAACTGAATACACACTATTTTCTGGAAATCGGGTTCACTGACCCGAAACCCAATGAATACGCCTAAAAATGGATACGATAGTCGTGCTGGACTCTAGATAACCGAACTACCGTGTTCAACATACCGTATAACCTATATAGAGAATACTTGACGACCTGTATGCATTATGTTGCCAAATAACAGGACAGGCTGTACTCTTAAAACTAGGGTTCGTTGACCTTAAATCCAATGAAGACCCTTGAAAAAGCTAGAAACGTGCATGCTGGACTCAAGATAACCAAATTATCGTATTTAGCGTCCAGAAAACCCTATATATAGACAAGTCTTGATGCCTTGCACGCAATACATAACTAAACATATACAATACATTTCGAAAAACAGGTTCGTCGACAGTAAACCATGGAAACCCAATGAAAAGGTATAATATAGCCACGTTAGACTCTAGATTGCAAAGTCATCGTATCCAGCGTGCTTAGTAACCTAACAGACACTCATTGAAAAGTAAGAGCATGCAATAATATGCCGAAAGTTGAAAAATTGCTATTTCTAGCAAAGGGTCCACGAACCATATTCGGACTCACATTGGCCAACAGACGGGTCGCAATCAAGAAAGTTGTATATATATCTCGATGAGCTGATCCTGCGTTTTTGATGCGAAACATGTGTCACGAGACGTGAGATACAAAACACTGGTAGCCGTATGGCCAGATTTGCCAAAGATCCCATAAAATCCTATTTTTACCAATTTGACCCCGAAGATGAGGACGATGCTGCCCGCGTACAACAAAACGACATCCTCTAATGTCCGTCAGGTGTTCAGCCTCCTAGTCGGCGCGAACGGGTGACGCACGCTCCCGGTGGGAGCGGTGCGGCGAATGGGACACCAGGGCTGCGGAGAAGAGTCGAGGACGAACCTTCGCTATAAGCCCACGACACCTCCCGCAGCACAACGGTGGGAGATGAGAATAGCCATCTCAGACTCCGCCATACAAAAAATATTGGCGAGGCTCAGGCCCGTTATGCACACGGTTTACGGAGCCAGGCACGCTAAAAGCGTGGTGAAGGTAAGAATGAGGACAATCCACCCTAACCCGGGACATAACCGACGCGGATGACGCAGTCGAAAGATGGTAGGGGCGCTGGAAATGAAACATGAAACCCGCAGGAAACGGCGACACGACTGGCGAGACACCCACCAACGCCAACAGCGACATATATAACAGCAATACCAACAACGCGATGGCGAAAAACGAAAACATAGTAATATCAAGGTCGCGACCTCGAACCTGCAGGGAATATCAATGAGGGAAAACAATAGAACGCGATTACGCAGAGTCGCCGAATACATCCAAAGGCCTGGATGGGAAGTGGCATTAATATCGGAGGTCAGGTCGGAGGACGTCGGAACAATATGGCTTGGTGAAGACGATAACTTGATGGCAATTGTGCATTCCAAACGAACGGCCAACATACTTCCGGGCAATCTAATGCGACAATGGATAAACGAGAAACAGCCAAAATTCCACGGCGATCGGACTACGGCCGTCACGATCGGTGAACTTCGGCTGGTGGCCGTTTGCCAGCCCCTGTGGGGGCCAGGCGAAGAATGTATAGAGAGATACCGACACGAGTTCGAGCGACATGTAGCATTCAGCCGGAAAGATGAGATCTTGATAGTCGGGGGCGACCATAATGCATAGATCGGAAGAGGATGTAGTCGAAAAAATGTATGTGGTAATTTTGGCCTAGCGACATCAACTAACCAAGAAGGCGAAAACCTGCTGGCTTGGTGCGAAGATAACGACATTGCCTACGCCAATAGCTATGTATGCCACCGGAACCGAGGCACTTGGTTCAACCGATTTTATCGCCGCTGGTACGAACTGGACGGGTTTTTGGTGAAATAACACCAACGGCACCTACTGCTAAGCGGCATGCTGACGATTGGCGAGACAGCACTATCCGATCACAAACCAAAGCTGATGAAAATCCGCACCAACAAGAGGAGAAAGAGGCACGTGAATAAACGGCGAAAACCGCAAGTAAACTGGGAAAAGCTGAAGTCGTCACAATCAAAGATCACTTCACTAGGTTAGCGGAACAACAGTTCGCTGCCACTCGCATAGAGGAAAACGACCAACCAAACTGGGACATGATATCTGATGTCTTCACAGCATCAGCTTCTGAAGCTTGTGGTAAGCGAAAACGCCAAGTTGCAAACCCATGGACGAAAGGCCACGAGGACGCATTGCAACAGCTACATGCAAACATCACCACCTGGATAACCAGACGAAACATGCTGTCAAGAGGTGCCGCCACAAGAGGAGGAGCCGAGCGATGAGCAGCTGAAGCAAATGCGATCCGTGCCTGGCTTCGTGGCGCGAGACAGGAAATGAAATCGAATATAAAAAAGTGAGAGAAAGAGTGTTGGACCGCCATTGCCAACGAGTGCTAAACAGCATCAGCAACAGGCGATGTGTGCCGGATGTATAGAGCGTTGAGACAGATAGGCAACAGAGACTACAGAGCCATCGGAAGCACCGACATAACCACCGATGAGTTTAAAGAACGTTTTGAGAAAGTGTCAGCCGAGTAATATTAGCTACAACCATCGGAAATCGACAACGCGGTGAGTCTAGTGGACGACCAAAGAGAAACTGTGTCCGCAAAGCAGGCAAACGAACAGATGAATACCATTCCCAGCAAAGAGGAAATCACGAAGGAGATGCGGCATGTGCGCGACTTAGCGCCCAGTAGGAACGGAGTCCGGATGAGCTACATCAGGTACGCTTGCGTCGCGCTACAGTAAACAGTGATCAAACGGATACAGTACATGTTTTGCAACCGAGCCAACCGATGGAAGGAGTCTTTAAAAGAAGGAGAAATAGTTCCACTCCACAAAAAGGTATCTATAAACCTGGTCGACAACTACCGCGGTGTCTGCTTACTCCCCATGGCAAGCCGAATTCTCGCACGAGTGGTAGCAGCGCGCCTGCGGAACTGAATGGAGCAGCTAAACCTGGTCGATGACAACCAATGTGGGTTTCGCCCGGGACGATCAACGGCAGGCGCAACACAGATATTCATCAGAATTCAAGAGGATATTGTGGACCTGAAGAAGCGTCGACGTCAAGCACTACCACAGCAATCAGACGACCAACCAAATGACACCGACGAAAACGAGAACGACCCCGCTGCTCGATTTCTGGACTTGAGGAAAGCGTACCCCCGCGTAAATAAACCTGCGCTATGGCAGACGCTCCAACGCATGTGCCTATCGGAAAACATGCTAAACGTCATAATGGACCTCCACGAGACATCTTACTCCGTGCGCGGCCCAGAAGGCAACAGCGACACATGGTACCCTCAGCGAGGTTTACGGGAGGGATGCCCAACGTTCCCAGTGCTCTTCAACATATACCATCAGACGGTGATGCGTATAGCTGAAAAGGAAAGAGTCAAGGTGGCCACTGACAACAACGAGACAGCAGGCATTCGCTGGAACTGGGTGCCGGGGAGGTGCTTCCCGGGAACCGGATTGTGGGAGACACACAACAGCGATGCAGTCTCGCGACACCTGTCACTGTCCCTTTTCGCGGACGACACCGCGATCATCGGCACAGCTCGGGAGATCGAGCGAGGGACGCAGGCGATAAAGCGAGACATGGCTACGTTCGAGAAAAAAAACAACGAAGATAAAGAAGAGACACTAATGTTCTGGATAGAGGAAGGATCAAAAGTCCGGATGCTGGGATGCTGGATAGGAGCCGGAAACGATATGAAAAACCGACTGAACCGGGCTAACGGCGTGTGCTTCAAAGTAAAGAAGCAACTAAAGCATTCGAGACTATCAAAAAGGACCCAAGCAGCCATCGTCGAAGCATGTGTGGAAAGTGCTGTGCTGTTTGACCATAACACCCTCACGTGGGAGGTGAGGGAAATAAAAAGCTGCAAAGACGAGTCGACATATACTATCGACACATCCGGAGCAACAAAACGGGGTCGCCTCTCATCGAGATGGCAGAAAAGGGCGTCAATATGCATGATGTCCGCACCATTCCGTTGGAAAATCGAAAAACGAATACTAGAACACATAGGGCACATAATCCGAATGGATGATTCGAGGCAAATGAAGACAGCAGCGCTGGGCTGGTACACCGGCCTGGAACAGCTCCCCAAGATCAGAGGTTGGAAGAGAAAAAGTGCGCTTTACTGTAAACGGTTACTAAAAGAAGCGGGCATCGACTGGACAGATGTTGGGCGCCTGGCTACCGACCGGGTGGATTGGAAGAAACTGGTGATGGCCAGGATGGATAACCTGAGCCGATGGGAACGGAGCAATGGGAACATATCGTCGTAAGAAACACCGACACAAAACAAACAAGCGGCTCTCATCAACCAGGATGCTCTGACGTGCAAGTTCGACGGCTGCGGCAAACTCTGCAGCAGCAAAGCCGTGGTCACGGCGCATCAACGGAAGATGCACAACGAAAGCAACCAACGTAAGACGTTCACCTGACCTAAATGCGATGATGTCTTTCGATCGGAAAGCTCCCTACAGAACCATCAAAAGACCTGCGGCGGAACCAGGAGTCACGACCCCACGACCCACACCTGCGAATCCTCTGGCAAAACTATATCAAAAACCAACATCGCTCGCCATCGCAGGGCTTGCACCACGACCGAAGAAGAGGGTGGTCACCGGGGGGCGGTTCAACGGCAGGACCGTCCACGGGCGCGTGTCTACATGCAAAAGTGGAAGCCCTGCAAGAAATGTGGAAGGGTGCTCGCGGCCACCAATATGGCTCGGCACCACAAAACGTGTGCGTATCAATAGCCCGAGGGAGGAGCATGCCCCCACGTCGGCGAAGGCTCTATGGATGGATGGAAGGGACATCCTCGTCAGTTTTGTCATCAAACAAAAAATATACCGGAATCTATCTACCTGGAGATAGGTTATTAATGACAGAAACAGACAAAAAAATAATTTGTTATATTTTCTCCCTAGCGCCTTCAATGGAAACTCCGCTCGCTTCGGTTCCTCTGTTTCAATTAATTTTTGACTATAAACATCTGATAATTATTGATGACTTAACTTTTGCTTTATATATTACGTTGGCCATATAGTTAACTGGCCTTATGGTCATGTCACCATATACCAGTAGATGATATTAAAAACATTTTAAGTTACCTTTCAAGCAAGACGCAGTGGATATATAGGAATGGATATATCCTTGAATATTCCTCAAGGAGTAAATCGTAATTCCGGTTTTGTCTCTAGTTTACGAAAATTCAGGCTCAGGTTACTGCTTTTGATTCCGGTTAATTTTTCTCCGGATTTCATGTCTTTTACATATCTGCATGGCGAAATTTGTTGTAAAAGTTTTTCATTTCTTAACCAAGTTTTGAAATTCATAAATAATAAGAATTACCAAAAACTATAATATCATGCATGGGTTTTGACGTCGTAGAGTCTCAGCTTTTGTCGCATTGTATACACTGTTAACGCTATTGCTTTCATCGTACGCAACCAACACGGAACCCTATAAACCGATTCTACTTCCTCGACGCACAACTAAATTTAAATTCCGGTTCCGTTTCGGGCGTAAATTTACATTCTCGGTTATTCACTGACTTTTTTATTTGTATTAAGTATAAAACATGGTCGACGGACTATTTACTTTTATCTGCAACGCTTTAACGGGAATATCATTTCTTTCGTAACTTAAATGTAAATAAATCATTATGGCAGGTATTGTGGACATCACTCACCTGACACACGTGCACTGAACATACACCACTAGAGCGTAGGATAGCTCTATTATGCCGCAGAGAATAAAGGCACGTAAGGCAGTGGTAAACGAGAGAAAACAGTGGTGTAAAACAAAGGTTTTACCATCACCTTACCTTTGAGGTCTTTGTCGGTATATCCTGGTATCTGAAATAAGATACTAACTCATTTAATTTATTCAAGTGGTTGCATTCCGTGGATTACAGTGTTATAAAAGTAAATGCTAATACGCTAAATGTAGCATATAAATTTACCGTAAATTACTCAGAAATTATCACACTATAGTGTAACTGTGCGTAGTCTGTGTTTGATATATAATAAAAATAACCTAATTACAAGCGTTAAATTCGTGCAAACTTATTCCTATCACACTGGCATGGTATATATAGCATTGCATGTACTGACACCACCAGGAATATATCACATGCGATGGGGATATTTTTGTCTTGCAAAATCGTATCGACAAATGAGAAATTAAATTGTTGTTAAATATACAGAGTACCTAAGATTTACAATGTCAGAAGCCGCTCGTATGTGGAAACCAATTTTTTGTTTTACATAAAAGGGACATGGGTGGATCGGGTTTTTAGATTAAATTTTCGCAGTATATAGGTGAATTTTTATTTAGACCATCGAAATTCTATCATTTTGAAGCAAAAGGGTAACTTGTTTTCAGAATCATAAATCAACACAATTGTGGTTATAGGATATGACACAAATTTTAACACTGCGTGCGGAATTGAGCCATTGTATTATTATCAATAATATATCCGAATAACAGCTGCCGGGAGACAATAAAATAATAACATTCCTAGTTTTAGCCATAGTGTGCATAAATTAGCTTTTTTTTTGTCGCGTGGTTTCAGCTGGCAGGATTCATGTGGAGTTTTCAAGTTGTAGCACTGCAGAAAACAGCTGCCACTACTTAAATATCATAAAGGCAAAATGTAAGAAATTTTAAGTCAGGAACCGTCATCCTTTTGCAGATGTCTTCGCAGTTTTTTTAAAGCAACATAATATAATTTTCTGATTATTTCCGGCCACTTTAACTCTTTGAAATTTATTGTGTAGAGGGAAAGGGATGTTTAATCAATAAAAATATTGTAATTTCATGTTACTGAGACAGATTATGAAATTTTCGATCGGATTTTAAATATGAGAGTCGAAATCTAGGCGTCTGGCAGGCTCCAGTTTTTAACCGGTGAGCGGAATCTAGTAATTAATTTCGTCAGTTATATATTCCAAGATGTCCAGACTGGCAATGCATTGCAACTTATACTGAGGATGTACAATCTTACAATGAGCGAAAGAATATCCACACATGAACAATTGTTCAGTTCTAGCCGTGTCTTAAACTTGTGAAACGCATTCATTGCTTGGTTCAGATGCGTATTTTGGTTAAGAAGAATTTACTCCGCATGCATACATTTATATGCATGCGTACAAATGTTAAATGTTTCATATACATTTCATATATAGCTCGATCAAATATCTTATACAGCACCATCTAGTGGGACAGTGGTAAAAATATAGTATAAAACACTGAATGCGACGCATGAATACACAGTGCAATTTCAAATTTCAACGTGAATTATGTTATGCGAACAAACGACTGTGATGTATAATACAGTTTTAAATTCTATAATGAAGTGTTATTGGGAACAGTAATTTTGTATCTGACTCATATACATGAGAACGGACCGAAATTTTTTGGCCTAGCCCGACCAGTTCGACATCAACGTTGGCACACTCGGTTAGGTTTTTTCAAGAATCCGGCTCGGCCCAGCCCATTTGTGCATGGGAGACGGCTGGTGTGGATCGGCTCAGACAGGAGGCCAATTTTGTTACATCTACACTGACGAAAAAGCCAGATTTAAAATTGATATTTTTGTACTAAAACACATCATGATCTATATCTCAGTCACGAAATATTCAAAAATATTGGTAAAACATTTATCAATGCAATTGGAATATAAACCTAAGGATTATAATTCGATCGGTGTAAGTGAGTAAAGCAATTGAGCGAGATGCAACGTTGAGAGAAGCGAAGTTGGACTTGGACTCCAGCTAGGCCTTAGTATTTGTCACAGTAAGCTATGGCGACGTTCAACAGCTAACCTGCAAATACACTAACTGGTCTAAGTAAAAGTATTCAAAATTGCTCAAATTCACCGATTAATCGAAAATAAATTTTATTGCTATTTTAGTTTGTCAACTACCAGACATATATAATATTTAGTAATTAACAAAATCATATATAGAGTTAGATAAAAATAGAGTTAAACTTTTAGATATTTCTATTAATCGTTTGGTTTATATAACAACAGTCAAAAATTGAAAACAAATCTGACCGCAAATGTACAATGAAAATATATTAGAGAAAGTTGTTGTTCTAAAGAGATGAACTAAACTCGAGGGGAGCAAGCTTACCCGGTATCGCCCCATGTATTCGATTGGAGTTTTGCTTCTCGATGACTGCATTTGTCTTTGCTGTTCAAGTGTTCCCAGTGTTCCGTCGATCACACTAAGCATATAATTCCATTGATCTGAGAGTTGCGAAAATTGTACTTGAAGGGCTCGATTCCCGGTTGGTCCGGTTTGTTGTATAACCGTATTAAGTGCTGAACGCATTTCCGATATAAGCGGACCACCAGTGGCACGTATCTCCTAAAAGATTGACCATAAATATAATATCGAGTAAATAAATAACAATTAATAAATATCAAAATGAGGAAGCTCAGAATTTATCTTTGGATAATTATAACCGTACGTGGCAGATAGACTAGGACAAATCCATGTTCAGCAAATTGTTTCCCCAAAACGAGTTATTCAGCAAGCCAAGTTCGTGTAGCACCAAAGATATAGCGTCAGTTTTTCATACCTTAACAGTTGAGCTGTTTCTAGTAATTCTGGTTCTAGAAGAGATCACATGGGGCTGTCATAATAAACTTCGAAAGTGAAGATAGATTGTCTATATTAAGTGCAAGACGCATTGATTTCTGGTACGCGGAAGTTAAGTGTAAGGCAGTCGCGGCAAACGCCCACAGAGACTGAAACATCCATGTACAGGACAGCCAGGATATCCATGTTATCTTAACGGCTCAGAAATCAATGAATAGGAAAATTATTAATTTCAGGCAGCAAACAAAAATAGTTTTTTCAACTTATAAGGTGCGGTAAATTAAAAAGTTTACCATATGTTACAAAGTGACGCATGGTCGTTTTAAATACTTCTATAAAATATATTGAAGTATGGCAGTTGATAGCAGCAAGAGCCCGAGATTAAAGATTTGTAAAAGTGTATGACACTTAGTCATACTTCTATTTGCGGCAGTATATGACGATATTGTCGTCTTTCGGCTTACAATTTCACAAACAGAGTTCGCAGATGCTACACCGCCGTATTTTTGCTGTTCACATAAGTTTGTGAAACTCTTCATTTGTGCAATATTACATTAAATGTGTAAAACTTGACTCATTGTACCAACTTCATTGTTTTAAAACAGATTATTCGAGAACAAAAACATACAATGTCTGATACATACTTAATTGTGAAAATGTCATTTTTTGGAATTACGTTGCAGCAAGGGTGGTCATGGGAATGGCAATTCCCATGGGAATTCCCATGGGAATTGGAATGGGATGGGATGGGAATTATTTTGAATTCCCAAGGGAATTCAATTCCCACGTGGGAATATTTGGAACCGATTAAAAATTATTACGTAGGCAGCAGACAATTCACGCAACTGCAAATTCTTTGTCAACATTGGTCCACGGTGAATCAAGTTCACTGCTGAGCATGGTGTATTTGCTGCGCACAAGCATTGCTCAACATCCCCATCGCCATAGTGGACGCGCCCGATAGCCAGGATGACAGCCAGCCACGAGTCAAGACATCTGCCGCCAGATACTAACAGGATTCTCTAGTTTCCGTACAGATGCTGGCTTAATGGGTACAAACGTTTCTCCATTTCTAACACTTCACTCAAGGTACGAACTTTTCCTTTGAGAAAAGTAGCCATGATGCTAACATATCTCATGGCAACATGTCCCCAAGATACAAACATAACTCTTGGAGAACCACGTTACTAGAAGCCGAAGTAACCCTTGTAGAAAACAGCCATGATACTAATGTTTCTCATGGCAATGTATTCTCAACGTACGCTAGTTCTGTCAGTAGATTTAGTTTGTTACTACTCATCGTCCCCACTCTCGACATCACTGCTACGTGTAGCGCTCAAGTAATTCTTGACCTCGTCTGAGGATATTTCAAAGTCTCTGGTCAGGTGCTCGAGTTTTTTGTTGTACTTTACGTATAATATGGCCTGAAGAACTTGCGGCCGAGTCTTCTTCCTGAGCTTTGATAGAACCATTCCTGCTTCTCCGAAAACGCGCTCAATGCATGCGGATGACACCGGAACAGAAAGAAGCATTTTAGCACAAGCTTGCAATGTTGGTAGTTGCGTCGCTTCTTTCCAATACTCTCTCGGGTCTTGAAATGGATGCCTCGAGTGTTCAAACAATGCAATTTCTTTTTCCAACATTGTTTCAGCACTACACTTTGCCTGTTTTGCTGGACTACGAGGACTGAACAGCTGTTCAAAGACATCAGCGTCTTGTGGTTTCGATCTACGAGGTTGAAAGCTGGACGTACTAGGCATATTTGGATCAAACCGATCATTTCCATGCGTTTCGGTCATCTTGATAAGTCCAGCAATATAGATAACTACAGTTTCATTGAATCGCAGAATGATATCATTCCATGAAGAGTAGAAGCTATGCAGGGCTGAAATCCGACTGCTTGCGAACTGTTGCAACAAAGTTTTTGTCCTCTCTGGTACGTCGACGCCCGAAAAAATGCCGCCGCTTATGCAAACTCGGAACCGCAATATGGCCAAAGTTTCAGTGCCATGGATGTACGTAACTCATTGCATACTGAACGAACCATTTCCGGTGTCCCGCTGGTATCCACCTGAAGCTTAAACAACTGAATGTCAAGCGATAGATAATTGAAGAACGGTAAGTGTGAAGTAGGCTCCTGAATTTCGACGCGGTCAAAGAAATTTCGGCACAAATCTGTAACCGAAACCATAGATTTCAAAAGTCCCAGTGATGGAATGCTACCAGCAAGCGTTGGATCATCTTCCCTTAAGAAGCAGTGGTGTTTGTCGACAGCAGAAACTAGCCGTGTATGATGAAACCGCCATGGGCGTGTGGTAGACTTTTCAGGAATTGCCCTGACCATGTTCTTAGCCTTATCGTCCCGGCGATTGTAGAAACTTTCTACTTCGCTAAGTTGGTCTAGCGAAGCCTTAAGCCGAGCATTAGGCTTTTTTTCAAAGACATCATTGATACAAGTCGACAATGCATGTTCAGTACATCCGATTCGACCGCCAAAATTGAATTCAGGGTTTTCAAACCGACCATCGAATGCTGCGCACATTTTATTCTCGTTGTCGGTACAGACGAAGAAAGGATGGACGAATTCGTTGCCGGGGACATTGACAGTGTTATTAAGAAGGTCGAAGGTGAATCCTGGGTCGTGGGATGAATCTGACAAATCCTGCAACGTTAGCGGAAACTGATACCACTCCCAGTCTTTGCTCAAGCCTCATGCGATGATGCCGCCGTACGCCCTTCGATGTTCATGCCGGCCTGACCAGTAGTCAATTACTCCAGAAACGCCCCAGTTGCTGCTTGTTGCAGCAACAGTAAACAGCTTTTGAAACTTCAGGTGACAATCGGTGCCCAGTTACAAGATTCCAGCGGTGATATAATTTCGGCTGATGGAAAAATTTTTCAGGCTGTGGCTCCTGTGCGTGTACTGAGCAGCATAATTAGCACATTAAGTTGCAATTTCAGTACACGCCCTTACGGACACAGTCGGATGCTGCGAAACCAACGCAGCGACGTGATTACGCCACCTTGCTTTCGCCTCGGGAGATAATGTCGATCTGACGGCTCTTTAGCTGCCTCAAATACTTTTCAATCGTGGCCAATTGCTTTTTTCCCTTGGTACAGTTAGCCTTCTGGTGGTACTTAACGGCGCTAATCCCACGTTGGTTGACCCATTTACCACATGCCTCCTTGTACCAAACGAAACAGGCGTTGCAGAAGTTGCATGCCAAATAGGGGGCCAGCTGTCCTTCGTCATTAAGACTGACGGCTTTAATAGCGTCCTCCACTTTAGATACCAGTCTTTTCGTAAATATCACCAATACTTGCCTGTACTCTTTTCTTAGCCTAGCGTCCAAATCAGCTTTTTCAATCTGAGCAAACTG
>JASANE010010988.1:0-52260 GCA_030248225.1 Trileptium ribeirensis
AGATTCAAAATTTTTGTGATGTGAACGGGGAATAGAAATCACGCGGGTTGGGTAAGGTTTTGAATGTAGGTTTCAAACTAAGGTTTTGAGTTTAGGTCTCGGAGTCAGGTTTTGAATTTAGGTGCGGAATTAAAGGCTAACAGCGTGTTGAACTGGAGTCAACCACTGAGACAGCGGATAGTTTGAGCTTATGAGAATCCGTACTAGGCCCCCCCATCAAAATTTCGAGCGTTTGAGCCCTGAGCGTTTCAGCAAATCAATCCCCGTAAGGTCGTTTCAGAAAACCCAGTCTTCCAGGCCGTTTTCGACACGGTAGAAGACTGTAATAATTTTCCTGGATCAGTTTAGGATTCCGCCACAAATTGGCATCAAAAACGCTATGATTTTTAATCGATTTACAGAGGACCATGGAGCTTCTTTTGACTCATGCTCCATCTGCACCCTTTCTCGGAGTCGTAGCTTGAGTCAAGTCCAAGTATAGGAACCGTACAGGAATGACTCCAGGTCACACACCTTAAAGACCCAATAATGGGAAAGAAGAGAGAGCGATCCGCTCAGAACGGACGCGGTCATTTTCACGCGTGGAGTCTTCAAGAGAAATTAAGAACGGAACCCCTGACGCTAGCCCCAGAAAGTTGAGCTAACACTCTGAGATTCGTGCCGCTCCGAATAGAAGTGTCAGTAAACTAACCCCAAAAATTTAAGACGGGTCTCAGGCCGTTTAGACACGGTAGAGTACCCCGTCATGCAATTTTAATAATGTAACAACTAGCGATGGGTCGATGCGGTCGCTCCATAGGGAGTGACGTATCAGGACCTTTCGTGCGTTGTTGTCCCCATTTCTCACGGTTTTTGCAAATCTATTAGTCTAACCATGCAGGGGTATCCGAAGTGTTTTTAATCCTTAAACCACAACCAGTTTCTTTTGGTACTCAAACTGAGCAATTCGTTGAGGGTGCGGCAGCGCGTGCCCTGGCCATGCGGGCAAATGACTGCGGGCCTTCAGCTAAAATAAAGGTGCTCGGAGAGGAGCATGACCAAAACAGAAAACGAGACGGAGTCAGCTGCAGCGTATAGGCAAGTCAAATTTTAAGGTAATTCTTGTGCTCGCACCCGTTAGCCGAGCGACGACCCTGAGAAGACTACAAAGTGACTGTTTCCTCAGCCTTTTCTGCGAAAGAAACTTATAGGCGCAGACCCATAAACCGTTTAGACACGGTGGGTTTCGATACAGCGCCATCTTTTCATGTCAAAATCGTTAATTCAGGAGATTATTACAAGACAGCCGAAATTCGGGAGACGCGGCAGCGCCTCCCTCTTTTGATCACGACCCGTATTTTAAGCTGACCCTGGCGCACGCAGAGTTGGTGGCAAACGTTCATTGCAAGTAACCAGCAGCTGACGTCCGGCCTCATGACATAGTACGAGAGGGAGTACAAAGTGAAAAGAAAGTTTATAGGCGAGAGAGTGCCAAATGGCCCAGAATTTTCCTCAGGTGAAGTCAACACACGGTCAGCCAGGAAAGTTTGTCTTTATGTCCTGTCAGGCGGGTAAGGCAGTCCACCGGAAAAAATTGAGTACCTGAGCCGAAGCAACTTTTTCGTGGAAAAAAAAGGGATTCACATCACCCTTTCGGTGCTTAACTATATTACTGGGTGCCCTGCGAGGTACCCCTATATTGTGTTGTACATAGTCGATATTAATTATGTGCAGGTATTGATGTACAGCTCATTGGAATAAAGTGCTGGAGTGTGAAATTAATGATCAGCGATATGTGCACAGGGTAGTGATTGAACCAACGTCCCAAGTTACAAAAAATTGAACGAGTACTTAAGGCTAAGTTTTAATCTATAGGACTCTGACGGCACTTAGGTTAAGTAAGGCCTTCTTAGGCAGTCCGGAAAATTTCAAATTATTCTCGCTAGATAGGGACCCCGGAGATGGATCTCCAGGTGTCCCCTCAAGCTACTAGTTTGACCGAAGGCTTTCTGTTAACTCTTCAAAGTTTAGGGTAGGATCTAGGCTCCCGTGTAACAGACTGCCATCAGAGGTAGCACCTCCATTTAGTATATAAATAGAATTGAGGGAAAGGCGAGTCAGCCTTATTACCTGTGAGCAGGCTTAGGGGTTGACTCTCCCTCGGGGGACCTTCATGCCACTAGATACGTGGGCCAAAATAGGGGCCAGGCCGAACACCCTGGTTAACCCGCCGGCAGCCTGCTAAGCTAAGCGGTTCCCTCAGGTCATCGCATAGATCACCGGGGAGTCGTAGAAGCCGGGGTTGTCCGGGCACCACAATAGAGTAAAGCGTGGTGCAGCTGGGATCCCTTAGGGCCAGAACTGGTCCTAGTACATACATAGGTAGAGTTGTATCGACAATAGTATAGTGTAGCCTACACTATAAAAGTTTGTATGGTGTCGGCTACATTATGTTATTATTTATACACCTTATATAGCGGTGGCACTGTCGTGTATGTTAAGTATGACCGTGATTATACAGGAATGAGACTTACACCTGTTGGGCTATTTGTAAGGTAAACTACGCATAAATAGGCCAATACATTTTAGTTAGCAAACTGTATTCACAAACCCCTGGTTAAATTCTGTAGATTAATGAAGTGGTCTGTGTTTACCGTTTCCATGGCTTTCCACTCTTCATCCAAAAATTTTTTAATCTCTTTCAGACAGCCGTCTTCAGCTTTGGTGTGAAACGTACGTTCAACGCCTCCAATATGTAGTTGAACGTCAGCGATTATTAAAAGCGATTTACCAAGAGGTTCTTTTTCACCACCAAGCTTTCCGCTGGCAACGCTAAGGGCCTCAAATAAACTGTGATTATTATTTTTACTGCTCTTAAATACAAACATATTCGCTACAGGTGTATATAAAGAAGATTTATACTGTCACACCAGTTTTTGTCACGTCTAGAATAAACCGTTTGCAGGGACCGCATATGCTGTCAAAAATGGTACAGGTGCAAAGTTGGTCACTCTACTTGTCTATAATTTTATTATTTATTGTGAAAAAAAACTATTAATTTTGCATCCATATTTTCAATCAATTCATTACAGCAACCATTTTTTACAATCACGATTTCCATATCGTAACTATTTTTGTAGTGGGGCGTTCTAACTTAAATTACCGAATTAAGTCAACGTTACTAGCAAAAATTGATGAATGTGGTCCTGGCCAATAAAACATGATATGTGCCACGCCAATTTCTTAGTTGCATTTATCTACGTATCTTTTGTCATAATACAAATGCATTCACTGAATGCATACGTGCAGACACGATCAAAATCAACTTCGCGACTTTAGGATAACATCAAAATCAACATTTAGCTAATGATAATTAAATTATATAACCCACAGCAAACACACCAAATGAATGGTATCCCTCAAATTTCAATACATATTTACAAACGTGTATGTAATTGTTAAATGACGAATTTTATAGTCAATTCATTGTTTCAAATTTTCAACTCAAATTTTACCAAACCTTGCTTAAACATTTAATAAAATTTGTTGCCGGAAAGATATCTGCAATTCGCAATGAAAAATGTTTTAAACCGTGATGCTACCAAATCCGAATGCAAATTTTGCAAAAGTTTGTTAAGTCTTGTTTCAAAATTTTCAATATTTTTTCCGATTATGTTATGTTTTGTTCTTCAAAAGTTTTGAATAAAGAGATCACATGCCCAAATTCTAGAAATTGAGCAAAACTACTTTCAATTCTTGTTCAAAGTTTACTGAAAATTGTCGAGCAAAAATTGGAACGCGTTACCTCAACTTCATTCAAGTAATTGTGCGATGACCTAGAATTGTTTTTACATTGTCCTTGAACAACTACATTAAAACGCAAGCATATATAGTAACTCGTTACTGGTCGAATTAGTACCTCTACACATATTAGTTCACAAACAACAGTTCCTTGATGATGTCAGGAGCATTAAATGTTCCCACCTGTTTCCTGTTATTTTTTTACCCTAAACACTGCTCTATGTAATTATTCAGGCCGTATCATTGCAACAGTACGCGTTGGCCACATGCCAAAATTTTTGGAAGTCCAACCTTCCTAGCAATGTATGGTTTGTACCTCATTTAGCAAGAAAGTGAGTTACCAAACCGAATTGTACACCAAACTCAAATTGTTCAATTGTATTATATCACGAGCTTTTTTATAAACATTTACAGTAACTCTTCACGTCTTGCAGGAAAAGTACCAATAACAGAAAAGCGGTTCGTCTATGCGGTTGTTATTTTATGAACGCAAAAATTCATAAAGTCGTTAGTTTGAGAAATAGCAATAGCGTGTATCGAAGAATTTCGATTCAGTAATACCTGCTTAAAGTAGAGTATCGTCTTATATGTCCTTATACTCTATTTGCATCAGTAGAGTCGTCAGGATCATCTTATAAATTTTAAACTAACTAAGTGCACTAAAATTGTAGTAATTTTATGTAAATTATCTAACGGTATCCTCACACGCGAGAATTCATTAATATCGATTTCTATTTCACGCACATATAGCAGAATCAAAATTCTATGATACCTTCGATTGCTATTAATCACGTATCAACATTATGACATTTGTGCTTACAACATCTGGCATAGGCGAACCGCTTTTCTGTTATTGGTACTTTCCTGCTGGCAGTCATGAATTGCAGTATGTTTTTATTAAAAGGTCGCGACGCTCAAATTTGTTGAAGCACCAGTTAAATATTAATAGATTGACTTAACAGTGAAATCTAAGTGATTATCAGAGCAGTAATAGTCAGTATGAAAAAATAGCTAGGACAATTTGATATCAAACTATCCATTGCTATACAGCATGCTATGCAAGCAAGTTTGCATAGGTAATATTTCAAATTCGATATTTACCATAAAATTTTTGAAGAAAAATTAATTTTGTGCTTCTAAGATTAAGCATGCGTATATAACAAATTAGCTAGTTACATTATAGCATATGCTGAAAACTACCTACTGTTTTGTAAAATAACACATAATAACTCTTTATCCATAACGTTCATTGCTGAGTACAAGAACATATCATAATGGTTCTAATTACATCGTAAAAACTGGTTTACAGGTGATCTTGGTATAAAATTTATTTTGAAAAACATTTTGAATTACTTTGTTTAATACATTTGATACGTTTGTTTGATACATGGGCTGTAGGCACTTCAGTGTTACAATGTTCGGTGCGGGCCATATGACTTATTACAAATGTAAGACGTTAATACTTTAAAAGCATAGTTATACAAGGAGTGCTAAGATTCACAGATATCAGGAGGTCCGCACCATTTATCTTAAGTTCTACATCACATAATTTATGCTGTTTGAAGTTCCGATAGAGTTGCGTCTCAGGGCTATAATATTATTAGAATAGTGTTTTGAGACATAAAATTGAAGTCTATATTGCTTTTGTGTTTTTTCTAGAGTCCTTCCGGTCCAAAATCGTCAAAATTAAAAATATGGTGATATTTTGGTACCCTTATACTAAACTTAACGAGGCAGTTTAAAAAATGATCATTTTAGCTACATTTATGAGAAATTTCTTTTTCGATTTCGCGGGTTTAAGTTATGGTACTTCGCTTGGATTGAGTTTGGATAAAGCTTTTGTACCCCCTTGGGGAGAACTTGTGTATTTTGCTGGTCTACCTGTCGCACTAACCAATCGCATATATTCAGATATTTCATATTACTTGGCTCAAAATTTCATATTTGTTCGCCGTTTCTTGTCCAAGAGGAGTTCTTAATCGTATCGCCGGGTCTGGTTGGACAGTCGCCGATAATTTCTCCAATACTTTGATGAAGTATTCTCTAATTTCATCCATAGATGCACACTAAATATGCTTTTAAAAATTACGATTATTAGTGAGTAAATTTTATACTATGCAATAATTCCCCTTTATACAATATACAAGACATGATATACTGTACAAGAAATAAGCAAAACTTCAGTAATACTGATCGGGAATATTGCCAATGAAACATTTATTTCCGTGAATCCTCGCTCCAACAATCTGATTACTACCATAAGATTTTGCAGTGAGATGGCAAAGTAAAAATCTACTCAAAGTCTCAAATCAATTCTAGTCATAGGTGTACAAGGTCCGTCGGTATAATTTGGTAAATGGCGGGCGGGGGAGGTCCTCCGGATGTCTTAATTTTTGACATTTCCGGGCTACCAAAATTTTTTTTCAATTTTGATAAAATTTCTCCAGTAGTCCGATTTGCGACGAATGATCCTTAATTGCTCCCATTATTGCGTATGTTTGCTAAAACGTGCCGGGGGGGTGGTGCGGGGGTGCTGCGCAACTGGGACTGGTGCAGCGGAGAGATCAGTTGGGGGGGTGCAGTGAAGCCTTGAGGGTTGATAGATTTAGCTTAGGGTAGGAGAGATGGGTCCGAGCTTAATGGGGTTAACCCTAACGCATTGTTCACGTTATAATGTACCCAAAGCTTGGAACCTATGTATACCACAGAAGGTCAGGCACACTGTCGACAACAGGGTGTCTTAGACACCCCATATTTTTTTATAATTTTTTTCAAAGGTAGCTAACTGGGGGTATTGCCAATTCTCGACAGTGTCAAGCGCACCATGTATTCATGTAGTTTTATTAAAGGTGTGCGGTATTATTTCTTCAACGTTCATATGGCCTAGATATAAATAACTACACAGCACAGTAGATTAACAAACCGCATTAGCTACAGACAGTGTCCTTTATAGTTAGTTCGCGCCAAATTGGTAGCTAAGGGTATGCACGACACTGTGAAGAAAAATGTAGTAGCAAAGGGTTTGTCGTAATTGATTTACAGTATGGTTGTCACCCTGACTGTCTATACGGTAGGGTCGCGACTACAGGGGTTCCAAAGTTCCAAACACCGGGGACATTATAACGTGAACGCCGCATAACCCCCGTCGACGCCTATGGTCCTATAAATTCCAAATAATTTCTATGTAGAAAATGGATTCCTGGAATCAGATCGACTAAAGTTTATTATAATTTTCTTTATTCTAGCTGTACCCAAGGAACCAGGTTTATTTCTTTGGAAAATTAAATCGGCCAAAATTAATTGAAGTCACGAGCAGAATTAATTAAAGTAGCAGTACAGTGAATTTTGGCAGTAGAATTATTCGAAATAAGTTATAGGTTTGGATCTTTTAGATTATTGGATTAGACGAAAGATTTTTCTATTTTTGGGAGTGAACAAACAAAAGGTATAAAAAGATCACCTTATTTTGCTGTGTATTTTTCCCATTCAAGTTTCATTCAATTATATTGACCTTATTGAGGGATTTATGACAAAGTGATAGCTAGATTTGCTAGTTATTTGTGAAATTTCTGACACACGTATCTGTTTACTATCAATGAACAGGATGATGCCAAGTTCACTCCCTATAACAGAGGTGAGGGGGAACTTGACATGTGTACATTAGCTACAAATGTCAGCACGTAATATCGAATGAAAGACCAAAATTTGATGCTCAAATGCAGAAAGATTAGGCTTGTGCTTAGTCTTTAACTACAAAAGCTCCATATCATCACGCAATGTGGAACTATATATCAATCGCTATCGAGAAAAAATTGACATCGTCTAATTGATATTGCAGTTGGAAAACAGTCGAAAATTTGAAATAAGGACTGCACAGCAGTTTAGTATAGTATAAAAACATCATTGATAATGCTTAGAATGAGATGCTTTGCAAATGGTATATAATTTCTGAGTTCAGTAGTAGTAAAATTTATCATTTGGGTACACCTCAATTTAGCCTGTACAAGTTGAGCAGCGCAATTATAACTGTACTTTTGTTAAGAGCCTTGCGGTTTACTAACCATTTAAAATATTTGTAAATAATTTTTATATGTGCTGCACTACAGTGAGTACTTTCTAAAATGATTCATTTTTAGCAATTAAAAGAGCTTTAATAACCGTAAAATAGCTGAAAAAAATATCTGTAATAAAAGTATAAAATCGTTAACTGTTAAAATGACAACTACGGAACCAAACTAGCGAAATTTTTTTAGGTCCGCACGGAACCTAAATATTTCGATTGGGAGTGCTTGAAATATATAGTACAGCAATACT
This sequence comes from Trileptium ribeirensis, assembly GCA_030248225.1. Lineage (NCBI taxonomy): Eukaryota > Metazoa > Nematoda > Enoplea > Enoplida > Thoracostomopsidae > Trileptium > Trileptium ribeirensis. The sequence continues at coordinate 8,095 of JASANE010010988.1, forward strand.
CGAGTACGTACAGAAAAGTTTAATGTACAATTTTTCACTAGATAAATTATCACTGTGCTAAATTTACGTTGCTAGGTACATTCGAAACTAACGCATGAAAGCAACAGCTGTGAATTATACAACTGTAAAGTGATTATTTACTATCCCAATGGCAACTCAATAATGATTGATGTGTGTTGTCTTATCTTTAGGCGTTAAGCAGAGGGATAATTGTTGTCATCGTCATTTGTTGTACTTTATAACCTGAACATATTTGTATGGACGATGCAGCTTCAGTGGTACATTTTGCACACTTTACTGAACCGGTACATATGGTGAGATTCTGTTTAGCAAATGATGATTTGGAAACACATTAATAAAAGAGTAGCCTTCTGGATATTCGTTGTTTCCTATGATCACTTCTAAAACAAGTAGAATAATGAGCTAATGAATCAACTAAATAGCAGCCGAATTACTTTTTCACGATATATCTTTATGCTAATGTGCTGGTCCAGTTGACTTTGCTGTTCATGCTGAATCAGGTCTTGTTAATATCATGAATCTTAGTTATCAATAGTGGGACACTTTCAGCGCCATACTGCAAATCAGGTATGTTGTGAACTCGGAACTGTATATTAGCAAGATAACGAAGTAGAACCATATACAATTGAATGAAGTGATACTGGGCATTATTTAATTATGCTCAATCTGGATGATATATATGGTTTAATAATGACTGAGATGTATAATTTTGAAAATATAGATTGAAGGAATATATTTGGCCCTTTTACATAATACATCTATCTGTTACCTCTTAAATGTGATTGTGCTAAATTGAGACGAATGTTTATACAGTTCTGTTACCACACAAATAGCAGTGTGGCACATGAGAACAATGTGTTATAAGTTACTCCAGAAATGCCGACTATTTTTAGATATTTGGAGACGCGAAACAATATGCGAAAATCAAATCGCGGCATAAAGTGAACGTCATTTATTATATAAATGATATGGAGTCTGTCTGTGACCTAATATCAACCACCATATCAAAAACAAATAAAATAGCTGCAGTTATTTTCAGAAATTTAGGTCACGAAGTTTTGCATATCATAACAATTCAGGAGACATTTGAAAATCTTAACGCTCCAAAGTCATAACTTACACCGACTTCAAGATCGCTATCAATGGCAGTTTTCCGCGCTGTTCCAATTGTTTCACCAAATTTCTGACCGAATCGCTGGAAGGCAGATGGCTTACTTGCTGCCATTTTGACACGGATCTCAAATTTATATTATATTATTATTTGTATGGGAAAACCATTAACACAATATTTATATGCTCAACGTAAAAATTCGATGTTTAGAACGAGAAATCGAGTCGAACAGCGTACATTTTTTGTCTCTTAATAGTTTTCAAAACCTTTATAAGGATAAAATAGTTTTCAAATGCTGCTATTTTACCATAGCATTATTTTAGGACTCAACTTTTATAATTCTGTTGGCTCCATTTATATAGCATAAATTTGTTTCATCACTGATAACTAAACTCACGCACATTGCATGTGCTAGGACCAGTTCTGGCCTTAAGGGATCTCAGCTGCACCACCATTCCCTCTTGTAGTGCCTGGACGAGCCCGGCTTCCCCGACTCCCCGGTGAACCGCTAGTTAACCCTTTAAGGGAACCGGCTAGCTTAGTAGGTCGCCGGCGGGTTAACAATGGTGTTTGTTTTGGTCCCTGCATTGGTCCACGCTTCTTGTGGTATGTAGGTCTCCAGCGCAAGGGTCAACCCGTAAACCTACTCACAGGTAGTAAGGCTGACCCGCGTTTCCCTCATCTTTCCAGAATTCTCCCTTTTGGTGAAGGCTCTCGCCACCACGTAATTACGCGCGTGGATCCAGTCTTGATTGCCTCCTTTGCTTAACCCTAGTCACGAGAAAAATGCGGTAGCATTTAGGGTCACCTGGGAGCTGATTCCATAGCCCAATTCTTGACCAGAATTTTAATGAAGGAAATTTTGAGGTATTCTTAGACGATAAAATCCTTTTCTCCTGGTCAATTTATAAATTTAGCAAGCTGATCACTTCCTCTAGGTCAGGTTCATGGTGAGTTTTTATTTTGCGCACTCTCACACTAAGTCCCTATATTGCTGAACATCTTATCGGCAATCCAAATATGTAACTTTCTAGAGCATCCGGCCCCCGTTTTGCGGTGTTGACACGTAAAATTCACCGCACATTTTTTTCAAGCGACGCGAGACCTGGAACAAGTACGATATCATTCCCTACCTCCTAGTACGTATCTGTGCTCATGTCTTAACTTGAATTTGATTTACACCCTAATCAATTAGTAGAGTATGGAGGCATCGGCCATAAATCATGGACTTGTAGCCTGTATTCCCCGTCCTTTGAGTGGAAAAGTTGCTAACACCGAGAATAAGCGAAAAAGTAAATAGAATAGTTCGAGGGTCACAGCCTCGTCCCCTGAACCCAAGGCGAGGTTGCCTGTCACAGTATATATTTGCCTGTTAGGTTATCAAGCACACTAAATACGACGGTTTTGCTATTTAGAGTCCAACTTGACTATACTGTAGTGAGTTTCATTTGTTTGGCTATTTATTGCTTGCATGTAATCAAGAATGGTCTAAATACAGGTTATTCGGTATGCCGAAAACGATGCTTCAGTTATCTAGAGTCCAGCACGAATACATACCGTATTTGATTTTGAGAAAAGAAATTCCGCCGTGGCCCCTGTCGTAGCCGTACGGCTTGAGAGCACTCGTGTAGGCTCTTATACATTGGGGACGTGCTAGTTTCTAACTCTCACTTATAGCAGCAGCTCAGATTCGAGGGAGCAGTCTCGATGACTCTTTTAATTGTTCATCTCTGTAGTACGCTTCTTATGTCCGTGGACTTTACTCGCGCATTTGCTTTCAATTCGAAGTGATTTGCACAACTGAGAACTACGCGAGACTGAAACCTGCATGTTTTCCGTTAATTGATTTCACAACACTTTTGCCTTTGCAGTATATTGGGGAGCTGGGTGGGAGTTAACGTCTGATAGGCTAGAACATGTCACCCTGCATTCGGGGTGGTAGCGCCTACCCTACCGAAGCTAGCTTCTGTCTAAGGCAAGACAATACTTCCTATCGTAGCTGCACGGCTTGATAGTGTTCGTCAAAGCATCATCGTCAGTGGTGAGGAAAGGCTCACGAGGGCACTGAGTCGAATTTTAATGGACGCTTCAACGGAGGCCCTGTGTTAATGTTCACGTTTCTTCTCTTCGACCCGGTTTGCAAATGACTTCGTCTGAACCAAAGTTCGTTTTTCTTCGCGCTCCTCCTAAACAAGCATGTGTCTATATCTAGGTTCACATAATAGCTTGGCCAACCTGGACCCACTTGCGCGCCACCAGCGGACATCGAACTGAATCCCCTTTTCCTGACAAAAACATGTGACCCTGCAACCTAAAATCTTTCCAGTGGGGCTTGTCGGGGAGAGAAAAAAGAGAGGGAAAAAAGCGGACGACGGCGCGTGGACCCGTAACACGCCGTCTCATACCCCGAACAACAACGCCTCGCGACGATGCGGCGCCGAGTACCGGAACGATCGCCCGATCAACGGAGGCACTTACTGATAAAAAAATCAACTGGGTCCATACCTTAGCAGCACGGCTTGAGAACGCCCGCCTTGAGTTTTGAGTGTCACTTAAATTACTAGGAAACTCTCACGAAGACAAAATCCAAGTTTTATTGATGGCGTCGCAGCGCGGTTTTTTGTACTAAGCTTAATCCCTGACTGTCGTCCCAATTGCCTCCAGGTTAATTTGTTCTACATAAATCGCCCACTCATCCAATGTCCCTTTGATACTCTTCGTTTTTCGCAATCCCCGTAACACGTAAATACAAATAATCCAAAACAACTACCCAGCTAGCGATTGATATCATATAAAACGGTGCACGATGGGTAGAGGAACCAGTCGAGCTTGGAGGATTAAACTTATTTGACTAATTTTAGCTCTTCCTTGAGCACTCGCACTTACGGGAGCGAGGAACATTGTCCTGGCGCTCCAGCGCCTGCAAGGGCGACCCCTTACGACTCAAATTTTCAAGCCATGAGACCAGGTGTAGCTCTCCTACACGTTGCATAAAGAGAGGTGCACCTGAATAAACCCAAAGCGAAACTGAAGAAAGATAATGGGGAAAATAAAGCCAAAACATGGACAAGTTCATGGCGACAACCGCTAAAAACGACAACCAAGCTCTGCAAAGTAACAGCTTGACCGGCTCCGATGCCGCATAAGCAGTTTCGTTTTATACCCTGTGTCTAAACACCTACTCGCTCGATTACCCCAGGCGCACTAACTGTGAAAATTGAAAATTTGAAAGCCGAAAAAATAAGTATGAGTATGTGTATCCAAGATATATATTAGCACAGCGCTATGTCCCGTAGGCGCTGGTTACTGGCAATAAACTTTAAAATCTTACACTGTGGTGTCTAAAACATGACAAAATATATGTCGCCTAACAAAACTTAAAATAAACCACACAGCGGTCGCTAGTCGGCGAACATACGATAAAGAAACAGTAATAGCCGTTGGCCGCGCGACAAACACAGCACATTGATAATATGTCGGTCGACAAGAAAACAAATGTACATGAAGCCCTCCAAGCACCAAGCAACGAAAACCACTAAACCAAGCGCTGGTCGGCGCGAAGTTTTCAGCAGGTAAAAAATATCACCTACCTGGGCACTCGGTTTGTATAAAGAATTAGGTACATTTTTGCTGATTTTAAGTTAACGGAAAGTTTCTGACCCAAGTGAGTTATTTGGATCTTGATAGGATCCGTAGGGGTTCGTATGTCCAGTTTTCGGTAGAACAGGTAGTAAAGTGTATAGAAATAGGCAGTATAGTCTTAGTCTAGCGCGGGTGTTGAGCCCAAAAATCAAGGTGTTGTAGCTATTTTGGTAATCATTTGAAGATTGGAAAAAATCCTGTTTAAGCGCCTGGACGAGGGATTCTAGTAGTTTACGAGTAAAAGGTAGATGACCTCAAAGGTGCGATTTAAAAATCACAGGGAGCCATATTAATAGCTTTGTGAATTAAATTTCCCTTGGTTCCACGTAGAAGTCAAAATTTTTAGATTTTGATCACCCCCTGGAAATGCTCTATCCTGATAAATTTGAACAACATTTGTTCATGTGAATCTCCACCAGTCGAGAGTATTACATGGCATCTATGCATTAGCGGACTATGGATACTCAAACACTCTAATATATACATATATATATATAAATAGACAACACCTACGTACAAGTATTGATCTTGTCAGGGCCTATTGCGATGAAGTAGAAGACCTAATTTGTACGTATATTCTGGTCGATGCTCCGGACCCACCCTGACACGCATATAGACATCGCACACAACTACACTATTATAGGGTCATACAATTTATATACCGGGTATGCGCACTTGGACCGACCGGTGGGTGCGAATCGCAAAACAAAAGAACGGTTGATGAAAATATTCTGACCAATATCCCCGGCCCAACAGGGTGCGCATACGTTCCTTCACAAGCACCTTATAGCACATTGAATTATTACACAAACTTCATCGGGCAGACCGGATGCCAGCAAGTTAGGTTCATTTGATTTCTATGGGCATGCGAAAAATCAGGCCTGCGAATAACGGGCGGGCGGATGGTGAGTGTAAACGTTACAACGCGAACATATGTTGTTTATAAACAGTGAACTTTACACCAAACAATGCTAGGATCACGCCGCACCGGTATCCGGCAGTACTTTCCGCCTTGAACCCCGATACTTTTATGTCTCTTACCAATTTTAGAGAAAATCTCGTACTGTTGCAAAGTGTACTACTATTGCAGTAATGTATTTGAAAAACGTGCACGATATCTAGTCTAAACAAATACGAATTTATAGCGTGTTTTTTTTAATTTCAGGAAATTTATGACACCTTAATCACAAGTATTTTAACGCCTAGGTTATGCGTGTGTAAACTTGAGGTGACCCCGCCAACCATCTTATTTTGTAATTACGGATATCGAATCGCAAACCCTTGTTATGGAAATTCAGGTTTTTTGCCAACCGAAAATTGGTAAAATCAAAGTCGATCAATAAAGTGTCGGAAATTTGGACCCTGTGCTCGAATAGAATTTCGACGTTTTCAATTTGCAACAATTTTTGTTCTCTAATGCCTAGTCACTTAAATATAGATTATTCAGTGTTCGCGAATAAATATGCAAAAGTGACGTTACAATCAAATTGATCCTATAGTTAAGCTCCTGGTGTTCGCGAACAAAACCTGGTTATTTCATATTCGACAAATTTTTGTTCTCAAAAATTTGGTTAATTTTACTTTACGTAGACAAAATAGTTATATTTCAATCGCGAGCGCTGTGTTCGCGAACTTTTTTAAGCCAAATTTCAATTGAAAAAAGGGTTTTCGTAACAATTTTTTTTGCAAAATTACAAAATGCGACGGTTTGTTGAGACATTTTAAGTTTACTCGTGCATTTACATGCCGAAGCAGGCTATTTCTGGAGGCTATTTCGCTCCCCTCCCTTCACTACGACCTGGTCTACACCCAGAAGGTACCACACTATCCTAACCCACTTTCCTGGTACTACTATTGCAGCGATGTATTTGAAAAAAGAACGCGATATCTAGTCTAAACAAATACGAAATTTATAGCATTTTTTAAATTTCAGGAAATTTATTACAGCCTAATCACAAATATTTTAACGCCTAGCTTATACATGCCCAGCAGGGTTTCAGGATGCTATTTCGCCCCTCTGACTTAACGACCACCTTGTCTCACCACCCAACCACACCACCCTCCAACTCTCCAGGTGCGCCACACCTTAGCCTAGCTAACGCCATTATATCTATCATACACTAAGCCTAGAACTAAGTCGGGCTGTTCTGACCCCCGAACCCTAAGCTGTTCTTTATAAGGAAATAACGCTGTGCCCCTCGGCTTGACTGGGGCGAAGTCTGGTGCCGAATATTTATGAAATAAATTATTCCAGTAGCACAGTCAGACAGTACAAATCCTGGCTCAATCTGTTTATGCATGCACATGTTGTTAATCGACTTATGGACGACCAATTGGAATTATTTTTGATTTAGCTTTCGATCTAATTTTTACATCATTCGAAACATCTCGTGAATTTGTTCGAATAATATTTAAAAATCACTAATATTGAAAATCATTAATTTAAATTCATAAAGTTATCGATGTGTAAGAAATTTTTCAAGAAATGGTACGTCAGGGTACCATGTATACTATAAAGATAGTAAATATAAAAATATTATTTCGATGTTTTTGATTGAAAAATGTTTTAGAGGGAGTTAAAGACAAAGGTCTAAGAAACCAACGCAGCAACTTCCGTGAAGCAATAATAATACTTTTGGCCAATCTAAATATTTAGTGGTGCGAACTAAATAACTGCTATGCCATTCTCGATATACTGAGCTTAGTCCTTAGTCCGAGCTTCATCTCTTATATAACGCTAGACAAAGCATACGTGTAAGTCTGGGGGCTGCCCCAACACTAAAGCCGTTTATCTTATGACACCACGTCTGTCTTCTGGAGATGCCATGGTCATACTTTAAAAATGGATAAAATTTTCATCAGATTACAGTCAGTATTACCGACTACCGTTGGTATGGGCCATGTATTATTTAATTACTCCCAACTACCGTATTGGTAGTTGGGCCTTACAATATTTCATTACGATAAAGTCGGTGACACTCATGCTCAGCAAAGGCTAGCCGGATCGATGTTGGCTCAAAATATTTGTCTTAATGCTAACCGGTGCTGTTTGGAGACTTCGATTGCTTCAGCTATTGTCAATGAAAAACCTTATTTTCAAAGCTTTACGTTTTAAAAGCTGTAATTTTGCGATTTTCCTTTCTTCTGTAACTTCTTTACAAAATTCGCATGTAGTTTTCACATATAGCGGTACAAAATCCTTTGGCTCTGTCTCTCTTGTGGCCAGGCTGAGACCAAACAACCAATTTTAGGCCTAAATTTCAACTTCTTTGGATCTAATCAAACACCTGTTTCTTCCAGTTACACATAAAAGTTTATTGGGTAATCTATTGGGGTCCACATTTTGATTCCCTTATTTTCGAGACACTACCAGTTTAAGCAAATTACGTTATGAAAAATAAATTTAATATTTTCAAGGAGGCACAACGGTGTTTGTGATCCCCTACTCGTGGTGCTTAGTATGAGTAATAATAAATAAATGTTATTTCTGCGATATTTCTGCATAATATGAAACAAAACTGTTCTTATCGTTTTAGTGTCCAGTCGGCTTTTTTGTTCATATTAACTTGACCACAATATTTAGATAGTAAAGCAAAAATGTGTGTTTTTAGCAGCAGGGTTTTATTTACATTTTTGCTTTGAACGATATGCTCGAGGCTCTTTCGGCGTCTTGATCCGACCAGTTCAAATTTAAAAGCGTTCGCTATCTAATAAGCACGGTCAGCGACCTAATGCCACAAGGTTTTTTCCTCGCCTACTACGCTATCACAAACAGTCGTAAAAGTAGTTTAGCCGTGCTCGTTTTTCTTTGAAAAAACTAATATATGCTCTCGCCGACAGCAGCAATAATGCGACATACAAAATAATGATGCTGTTTGTTCACAGTATGGCACATGTATTTTTTGTTCTTTTTGCATCATAGACCACCGTTTTAACATGTTCTGCCTCGCTTTGCTTTGTGTATTAAATTACTAGTGCAGCTCGATTTAGAGTGAACTTTAAACATATCGTCAAGTTTAGGACCGGGAAGCCTTCACACGACAACACTGAGGAAATTTTCCAACACGTCCATAAGATTTTTTGCTCGACATTTATGTTGGTCTGATTTATGACTATTTATGAAAACAAAATTGTACATTTCCTATACCAATATAGAGCCACATTTGATAAAGATTGCATAAACTTACAGCACGTTATCAAAGGCATCAGGTTTTAATGTAGCAAGCACAACAAAATCAACAATTCCAGATATTTCGCACATTCGCGTAATTAAAAAGGAATTTGCCTTCAAGAACAACACATTGCTCAGATCATAGGGCAACAACTGCACGACTGCAAAAATGAATGAAATAGCTACAACAACTGTTTCAGTGCATGCAATTCTTTTCGATACTTGTATTCTTCGTTTCTTTAACGTACATGATTTGTCTAGTGCAGAACTTCTATGAAGCGTTCTGTACGTACTTCCTACTTGTTTTTGTTAAAGCCAAAACGAATTAATTGTTTCAATGTAGCATATCTGTCAAATGAAGCACGAAGCTGCCAGGCTACGAAGCACCTTATACAGGAACAAATCCAAGCACGCAGTGTTGTCGTAAAACTTGAAAAGAAAAACACGACAAAAATGAAAAATTTCAGCAGTACGCATGTATATGACAGTTTTATTTCAAAATTTCGAATTTTAAGTGTGAAAGATGGTAGGATACCGGTGGAGCGTAATGGGATGTCAGTTCACATCTATTATCTTGTATGTATAAAATACACGCTTGCCATATTTGTAACAATTCATTATCCATCACGTTCCAATGCCTGTTTGAATGTTGGCGGGCGATTTCGCACGTTTAGGGTATACAAGAAAACTCAATTTATAACTATCGACCGTTCCCATGACCTTTACTTGCTGCAGGTGTGGTGCCAGCCTAGGAGCAATCGTATTGTGTATTTGGATACTGGAGCAAAATAGAGCATAGGATGATAATTGATGGACTACGGTAGGCGCATCCGGATGGCCTCGGGGCATCGGTTGGATTTATCCTACAAACGTTGCTTTTTCTGTTTTTCGTGAATAGGTACTCGAGTACTGATCATGGTGCGCATTTATAATTGAATTATACCTAAAGAAATATAACTATTGATAATATCATGTTGTATGATATGTCAGGACGGATTCGGAGGCACCGGTCAGAATTTTCACACGAATTTTTTAGTATTATGTTGCGATTTAAGCCTCGAGAGACCGGTCTTGGCGCGCATCCGTAATTGCTCTATCATTATCATTCATACTTGTCATCAGATTCTGGAACGAAATTTTTGTGCAATTTAGGAAAACTATTGTATAACAGAGAGTGATTCTAATTTCAAAAACTTTGGCTTTGAACTATATAACAGAGAAAAATTTAACTTACCAGGCTACTACTAATGGAGATCAAGGATCTCAAATCGCGTCTTCGGGGCCGCCTAACTTCAATGGTTAAGTACTCAAGGTTCCTATTCTATGTGCATAACGCTTCTTTTTCAAAACCCCGAAAAACAACCGAAATATAGAAAATCACCGATTTTGAGACTCAACACATTCACGGGCCATTCTACTATCTACCACACCGAAAACTTGTGCCACTGATCTCTTCGGGTCCGTTCAGGATCTAAATAACTGCCTTGGTTACGTCGAAATTGTCAGACTTTTCTCTTATGGGGCGTTTAAGTTAAGTTGTGTACAGAATGACTCTAAGTTGTCCAACAGTCTCATGAAGCGCACACCGTTTCCGCATATAGCTTTTGTAGACATCCCGGACAACTAGAAGAGTCTTACGTGACTGTGAGGTTTTACATGAACAGTCTACGCTGACTGAATTTTGTCCGACAGAGTCTCCCGCTACCATAGCTAAAACAACCGCCAAAATTTGAATTTCTTATATTGGCGTCTGTGAGGAATTGTACTTGTCCAAAATTTGAATCTTTACACAATGTAGCGCTGCCAGAATTAGAATTTCCCGCCTCGCCAACTGTTCAAATTCAAATTTGTACTTTTACAGCATAAATCACAACATTAACCGCATAAATCAGTGCGCCAGGAACTATAGTCTGTCCTATATAGTCAGCCTAGACTAGACATTCTTGGGTTACGTTATGCGAGCTAGTCTTTCCTAGCGCAGCATGCAGGAAAGCCACGCCTGGCCCTCTTCGATTTAAAAACTATGCGGAGATCGAGGCTCCTTTTCGAGCTGTAAGAGTCGCCCTAGCTGGTGCTGGAACGTCAGATTGATACTGCTAGTGCCCGTAAGTTTGAGTGCCCAAACAGCATGAAATTATTGAGTTCGCTTATGCTCGACTGGTTTCCCTACTCACTGGGCATAATTTTGTGAGAAGTGACAAAGAAGTAGCCTGCTGGGTATTGATCTGCTTTTCGGTTTATAGGGGAAGTCTCAAGAAGCAAGTGGAAGGATTTTCACGATTGTTTCAGATGTGTAAACCTAGAGTTAGTTGCGACTAAGGTCAGGAATTAGGATCATTGTAAAATACTCGGCGAAGCCTTCAACTACGTTTGAGTCATACCCTAGTGAGCTTTTAGCAGTACTTAGTAATTGATCTATCATCAAACCCGTAATTGGTGCCCTCACATAGTGCGGCGACGATAGGAGCCTCGTCAATCTTTTAATTAGAATACAATGGCTCCTGAGGACCGCGCGAGCCTTCTGGCGCTTGGGTCGTATCAGTATCACTAAAGGCGCTGTCAGGGCCATCGGACGACTCGCCGTTGCTCCTAGATTAGTCTCTTTCTTCTTTCACTTCGTTCCCCGAAAAGATCCGCTGAAGTAAAATTTTGAACAAAATACCGCACTTGTATTCGAAGAGGGGGATTTCGACTTCGTGCTGGCTGTCGTTGCGCAAGTGGCTCGAGGTTTATCACAAATGACTAGAAGAATACAAGCAATAGATATTTCAAGGATGGAGTTTGGTATAGTTATGTATACAAAATTATATGGGAATCGGACTGGTTTAAATAGTGTTAAGAGAAGATAAAGAAAGAATGTAGTCAGATGTAAACTAGGTCGAGGAGTTGATTTCCAATACACAAGGCATGACTGTCGTTGAAACCTCCATAAAAAGTCGACATAATACCCTCGCTAGATTTTCCAATAAATTGAGAGCGAGGCCACTTAAAAGCTTTGAAGACTGCTCTCATCCCGTGCGACGACAGTACAGAGTCTCGGCCACATTTTGAAGTGAACTTAGCTTAAACAGGCAGATGCTGCCATCCCGAAAGCAGGGAGACGCAGCACAGCCAAATTAACGTTGTTCCCTAATACAATTCTCAGATATGCTTCAGCGAAATTGAAATTTTGAAACACACTGGAATAAAAAGATAAGATGCGAGGTAGCAACCTCCGTTACGCCACTGACTCCAGACCGGTCATAAATTGTTGAACGACTTGATTCGTTTCAAAAGCGTTATGAGATATGAGTCAGGAGGAAGATTGAATATCTTAAAAAGAGTCGTCGAGGCCGCCACATAAATTCGAGTTAATCCCCTCGTGAGAGTTTGGTGATGGTGTGAAACTCCATACGCCAAGGCTTAAGACGTGTCACGCTGTGCGGCGACGGTACAGAGCCATGTCCGTGTTTCAAATTAACATTGAATACAGCGGGCAGGCAACGTCACTTTGGATACAGAGAAAGTCCTCTATCAATTTTTTCCACTTAACTCAATTACGGTTCGAAGACGGAAATTTTTAAAGATAGAAAGCGTTTGAATTAAGGCGGCGAGATCACGACGTTGTTGGAACCGGCGTGCGCAGGCGAGTGCATACCCCGTTAGTCACGTAAGATATCAAGGTTCTTTTGAGCAAAATTCATATTCAGACTAAGTCGCGGGTAGAGAAAAGCAGTTGTCAGTGATACTGTGTTCATTTTGGTCTTGCGCAAAAGCGAAACGTTCTGTTTTTTGATCTAAAGTTGTATCAGCGGAACATAACTTAAGGCCTGGGATTAGCGAGGGTCGGCTCAGAATTGAGAGTTTCTGGAGGTACTGTCTCAACAGACAAGCAGAGAAAAAGGGGGAACCTCACATGTCGGCCTCGCAAATGGTGGCCCGACACTCTTGAAGACGCTCTATTGTATCATCGTTAATAAAATATTGTTCAATGGTTTGCTCGATTATGTCTCGGTATATGTATATATACTTTGTCCTTATTTGGGTCGCCAACGGGCGAGATGAGTAAAATAGCCGTGGTGTTTGTTGCATAAATTAGGTATAACCGGTAGGATAGGAACTTGGGATAATAAGTGTAAAGATTAACAGAAAGTAAGAGTTCGATTTAGAAAAAGCGAGCCGCTTAATAGAGTTCTGACAAAGTAATTCCAGAGAGAAAATTTCGTCTAAGAAAATCGTATCAAATTTCTTTCCGCCAAAATCTAGATAAGGCAGCGGTAGCGGGCCCTGGAAGCTGATCTTAGGCAACTCATAAAGCTACCAAGCTTTCGCGTGACCTATGCTAATCAAAAGGGTCAATAAAATTGGTATTTACACTCGGAGTCACGGGGGTAAGAAATTATAAATAGGATCGTAGGAAATGTTGGAAAGGTGGGTCAACATTACTAGCTGCGAGCCGGCTTAAAAGTTGATGCTCCCTCATTAGACTTTTATACCATTAGAGCGTGGGCCAGGCCGAACAACCTGGTTAATCCACCGGCGGACTAGTAAGCTAACCGGTTCTCTTAGGTCAACCATAGGCGCACCGGGGAGTCGGGGAAGCGGGGGACGTCCGGGCACCATAGCCGAGAAATATTGGTGCAGTTGGGTTCCCTTAGGGTTCGACCTGTCCTAGAACACTTGCATTACAACTGCTCAACTGGGTTATATGTCGATGGTAGTACACACACCTACATGTGCAACTTTACGTCCTGTATATAAGTCTTCTGTACAAGTTGTAAGTTGGTTATATGTAAAGTTCAAGAAGACAAAAAGCTCATAAATGCGCAATATATGTTGCGAATTTATGTACTTTTGCACACATGATCATTAGGGGACAGGAGGATTATCCACCTGACGCTCGGACCTCAAATCTCGGTCTCGCCATACCATCCTACGAGGTAGCCTGAAGCTCCTGATGCTTTTGTCCCCCTCACCCCTGCGCCAAAGGTCCATGAAAAATTTTGCTAAGAGTAAACAAAAATCGGGTAAGAATGAGCAAAACCTGGGCGACATTAGGAAAAATGGGGTGAAAATTAAAATAACTCAGGGAAAAAATTTATAATATGAGTGTCAAAACATTTTGGAAATTTTATTTCCAAAAAATTTAAAAGAATCTATGCCCCCGAGATTTCGGACCTCGCTAATGTATAAATCATTTGCATGTTTAAATTGATGTGCCAACACATATATATGGAATCGACAAATACAAATAAGTAGTTACCTGCGCATATAATAAATATAAAAAATGAAAACTGCCTAATTTTAACGGTAACATGATTTGTAGGTCACAATTTTGTTTCACTCCGTTCTCAATAAATTGCTATGTTTTTCATGAAAAACGCTTGTCACTATGACAAATCGAACAAGGGTCGCTTGATTACAAATAACTTATTTCAACCACTGAGCAGCACCGAAGCTATTGCTCGGATCCGTAAGTCTGTTCGCAAAGGGGAGCGAACACAGCATACGTGCGAACATTTATTGCACGCCGAAACAATGCTACACAAACTACAGGGTTATTTTCTAACAACAACAACAACAACTGTTAACGAAACTTATACAATTTATGTATAATTGTGTTATACTTATCACAATCTTTATATACACGCACAGCACAGGATAGCGCTTGTTCCCACTGGTTTCCTAGGTGTAAAATAGGTTTAGGAGAACGACGGACTAGGATAAAACATTCAATCGCCTATAAGTATCATTGGCGAAAAACTGCCACAACGAAATGCTGCTCGAAGGCAGTTTGTTTTTTTATTTTGCCTTATATATTTTGTTCCTTTTTCTAATAAATATGGGTCTTGAATCTCAGCCTGGCGTTTACTTGCTGCTAGTGCCTTCATTCTCGGTTCAAGCATGGTTGTGCAAAATCTATAATTTCTAGACACACAAGATCGAGGCGTTTCCTGGCGAAAACAGCATTTGCTTATTATTTATTATAGCGTTGTGTGTCGTATGATGAATTGAAAGTTAGTTGATTTGAGAACGCGGCAAGGACTAGCGTACTGTTTATAAAATCGAAAATAACTTTTATCTTGATAATAGTAAAAACAGTGTTGAAATTTGCTATAACCGTTGTTTTTATTTGGAGCCATAGTTTAAAGTTATGAGTGTTCTGCATTAGTGTTAACAGTCAACTAGTGCCTAGAGAATTCTTCATGTTGTAACTTTTCGTTTTACTGAGTTGTTTTTAGATGCGTTGTTATTCTTATTATACACATTTTGCGATGGCTTTCTGTGGATTTCTTATCGAAACAGTAGGAATATGACGTGCTAGTTGGATTTAAAATTTGCAGCATGGCTTGCGGATATAGAAATTTGAATGCACCTACGTATTCAGTGTGCATGGCTGGCGCATTGTTAGGCTACTGCAACGCTCGCGCCTACTCATTTTTTCACACTGCTATTAAATATGTGGAGAAATTCTGCTACCGTTGTAGCATCTTGACAGCCTCATGCTTGCCTCAACCAGCGACATCGAGAACCAACAACTCAACGAGCGGTTTTGATGTATATAACGGAGTTCTTACACAATTCGGTAGAGTGTAGAATATACTGCTTTACGTGGATTATTGTGCAATATTATCATAACTGCTTTTCAGGCCAAAATCAATATAATTGTTTGCAATTATTACACGATGTGGATCAAAATTTTGTATGCATGCTACCTTCAATAAGCTACTACTAATTTATATTAATATTCATAATTCCTATTAAATTATACGTTAACAATCATCTGAAGTCGGCCGTATAAGAGTGCCGCACTTAATAATCATAAATTTTGGGCAACAACCAAAAAAATAAAGCTCTTGATGTATTGCATATAATCTGGAAATGTGTGGACGGATATTATTTGGCACAAATTTATTAATTTTATAGTGCATGTGTTAGTAGACGAAATATATGTTATAGTCTATCCGAGCTATGCTTTCTACATGGAAAGAGGGTGACATTTGCTTTACAGACCAAAATCAACTCAATTGTTGCTGTTATATGTAACAAAGCGAAGCAATAATGCTTTGTATCCCATAAACACAAGAACGTTTCTTTCGCATATCTTCCACACCGCCATTCTATAGAATGGTGGCTAACATCTCATAAACTGGTTCGTTGATGTTGATTAAAAGCTACGATGGTCTCCGTTTTTATTTGTGTGATTGGATTGCGACCGCACCTGAACCTTAACAACTACTATTTCATTTTGGAAAATAGTTTATTTTATAAATAATGAACTTAACTAATAATATAACTTACCTACAAGAACTGTAAATTTCATAGAATTACTTCTTCTAGCGATACTGTAGATTTTTAACCCGAATGTCCCAGTATTGCAGTTAACAAACAGATAGCCGCGCGTATGTTGCATTGTTGATACTGTTCTGCTGCATATCATTATTCAGTTCAAACGATAAAACTGTTTACGACAGCCTGGGAGTACTAAACTGTTGACAAAAGTAAAATAAAAAAAATTTGATTGAAATTCAATGTTTCAGAAAAATGAAATACAAGTGCAGTCACACTTCACATCTTAAAAAATGTATCAAATGTGACGCCGATTAATGTGAAAAATGGCACGGTGCATCAAAAACATTTGTGGCTCATTTTCCGGTTTATTTTCGTACATGGCCCCGCCCAAACATTGAGCAAACATTTTTGCCAGTTTTTGCAGTCGTGAACACATAAAATTACTTAAATAGTTTCACTGATGCAAAAATGTCCCATAGTGGTTTACGTATGAGCCAATACTTTCCTAATGGAAATATAAACTAACAGGTAGCATCTGCCCAATAATTATTCGTCATTACTCATGTGAAAATAGATTTTGCAGATATCGCAAATAAATGTGGTGTGTTTTCAATGTTCATTCATGCCGCAGTTGTTCCACGCAACGAGCTAATATACGTGCCAAACAAATTGCTTTTACGAAACTAGTTTTCGGCTCACTCACTCTTTGGTTATTTGTCTATCGTGGTTTAAGACTTTCTGTGCTCATGTTTTTCTTTACTCGACGAGTTTATATCTCACAAACAAAACAAAATGCCGCTACTACAGATATGACAAGTTTTGTATTGACAACTATTTATAATATACTGTTGCTTGTCCCTGAAGATGTTCTGGATAACTATAATAGATTGATTATTAGAACCTAGCAAACTGCGACATTTTCTGTTCAATATATGTATATAGGACTAGTATAAAGAAATGTTAAGATGTAGATGTTGGATGATAAGAGTAATCATGAAACGATGATTTTAACTGAAGGGTTTGACCTCTTCAGTTTATACATGTCAGGCCTTTCGCCATGCTTGGTGCGTTTGTATTTCATTTATTTAATGGAGGACAGTCCACCTATCTCACGCCGCCTTTAATGGGGGACAGATGTCCTCCTGCATTTCGTATGTCGAAATCAAGAGTGTAGCAAATGTTCCCCCGCAAAATACGAGGAGACATTTGTTACCCCATGAAGTGGACAGATGACTGTCTCGTCATCAAATACAGGGGGGTATCGCGAAACGCGCCGCGACATACTTCTAGGGTTGATATCCCATGAGAATGTCATACTCGTCAGTAAAAAATCATCAACTCTTGCAGTAATTAAGCGTAGCATACCGTAGCTAACCTGTGTTGAAGTATAATGGTGCGTGTTTTTTAATTTCGAAAGCTGAGCAAAGATATTTCAAAAAGCTGCGTGCTTTATAACGATCATTGTAAAAACTTCAAAAGATAGATAAATGCAAAAGGCGTGGATCTACGCCGGGTTAGTTCGTAGTTGACCGTTGATTGAAACAATTTTATATTTCTCAAACATCTTATGAAAAGATCTATAAAGCGGTGGTTATAAGTGAAACAATGTATTTATTTACTCGCGCTTGCACGCTTTGCAGGGCTTAGAATCTCAGATTGCCTATATGCTATTGTATTGTGAAATTGAGAAATCGAAATCGATACGTGGTGCAGCAAAAAATTTTAGTTACTGCGTACTTTGAAACTAGCGGACTAGAATTATAAACGTTACAAAGCCGCCAACACTTAAATTATTGCCTTTAGACAATATTTAATTTATGCAACATATAACTGGTCTGATCTAAGATCTTATTCACCTTAACTGGAATGACACCTTAGTCTAATGACTTTTTTATAGCCAATGTTTGTTTATGAACATATATCCGAAGGATTCTGCTTAACATCTGAAAACCTGTCTAGTTTTTAGACATTCAGCAACACGCAATTTAAGAACCTGGAAATATTGTTTCACACTAGCCATAGTATATTTCAAATGTTCATGTGTGACGCATTGAACTCATGATTCTTAAAAGATAAAGATATATAGAGTTTTTCAAGCGTTCTATTCATCCAAACATTGGTGTCTTAAACATAGACAGTTCTCGTCTAGTTTTGTTATATGTTTGTTCTACTTTTATAGCAGACATACGGCTGCAAAAAACGACCCACCTTTTACACGTTTTTGCTTTGTGGGATACAAGATAGAATTGTACCCCATAATTGTGGGATACAAGAGAGGTTGCAGAAACAATACGATGATGGAACAACGCTTTAATACAACCGTTAAAATCATACTTTCTTAGTTATTATGTCCAAACATGACACAAAAACCAAACTCCGTATTATATATCATTAGTATCTGCAACTAAGAGTGCATGTAATAGAGTCATTCGTAAATATTCGCATTTTCCGTAACTTATGCTGGGTTGACAGTCATCTCATTTCCTTCAATTCTCAGTAATGATGTTTTAGCACTCGCACGTAATACACAACCAATATTTTACGTTGTTTTAATGTACCAAGAGGATGTGACGCTGTTTTTGCTTTCATGAGTCTGTACATTATTTTATTAATTTTTAGTATCGAAGATCAGCTGCAAATAAGCAAATTCTAACGAAACAAATGGTAAAATAAAAAGTTACATATATAAAATATAAGTTTTCCCCTAGCGTATTATGCACAGCTTTCCCTTAGAGTGGTTGCATAAAGATTTGTCTCTCTAATATGGTGTTCACGTTGCAATGTCTCCGGCGTTTGGAGCTTATGACCCCACACAGTGTCAGCACACCTGCGATAACAGGCTGTCTTAGACAATCCCATGTTATTTGTACAATTTTTCAAGGGTAGTTAGCTAGTTGCCCATGATTTTTCGAAGGTTTTAAAGACCCGGTATCTGCTTTGTAATTCGAAGGTGTGCGGTATATGATCTGCTCAATATCCATATTGTCGGCACTCAAATACGGAGGTTTTGAAAAATAACAATTCAAATTATATACCGAATCGGCTACACTGTGTCCGTTAATCTTAGCTCACGAAACTGGTAGCTAAAGGTATGTTTACACACCGTAGTTAAAAATGTAGCAGCTAGGTGTATGTCATATACCATCAGGAATTAATTTACAGCATGGGTACGACCATGACCATCATTACGTAATAGCCGCTACCACACTGGGACCAAAGTTCCAAACGGTGGGGGCATCATAACGTGAACGGCGCATAAGCCTTCGGCTTAAGCTTAGCTTGACGTTAAGTCTAAGGCTAGCATAAATTCGAATAGTTTTATTTAGTTACAATTAGTCTCACATCGTAGGTCCATCACCGTATTGAATGACAAAGTTCGAAACTAAAAATTGCCTTGTGGGATCGTATTTATGTTATTTGAATAAATCGTGCAAGCTCTGTCTGGTCAGGCTGTATAATATATATATTTGTGATATGGCACAACGTATAATGCGGAGTCTGTAACATGTCAATAACAAACTCGTAGCCTGGAAGCTATGACATTGTGAGGGACAGGTTTCTCGGAGCGAAACCTTACCCCTCACAAGCGCGCCTATGACACTACTTCGAACATCTGAACACTACTGGCTGTTAGCTCGGTTTTCTCAGCTAACCAGTTTCGAAGTTCGCTCTCGGTGATTAGGTACACTTCTGCGATATTTACAGTCTCCGCGCTATCTGGTGGGCGCCCTTCTGCCCGCTCCCGTGTCGGGCCTTGCAATTTTGGTTCCCTTCCCTCTTTATGTTCTTGTGTTTCTTTCTCCTGCGCTGCAACTGTCGAAAATTTCACACTTCGATCTGTGTTGTCTCGCCATCGTTATGAGTGTTGTTTGTTGCGGCGGTAGTACTTCCTCGCACCCTGCTGTACAACACCACCACGAGCGTATAATTGCGGCAGTACGGCACGAACAAAAGAGTTGTCGGATAGACAAATTTTAGAGTTTTAAAATTCAACAAAAGAGGAACATTCCTTTTAGGTACGGGTCATCGTGCGGTTTGGGGAGTTAGCAGCAGGCAGCCTTGGGGCGCGCTTTACATGTTGCTCGCTTGTCTCGCTTTAGTGCTCTCGCCGGCTTGGTCGGGTGCACCCTCCTCGCCGGGTCTAGCGTGATAGTCCGTTTGTGCGGTTTCAACCGACGTTTTATTCCATGACAGGTACCTGTTGTTTATTAGACTCGCTATATATACTTCATGATCATGGGCCGTTCTGCACCATACGTATCAGTGTTAAACGCGTATTCTGAACATCACTCAGATCAGGTGACGCGGGTTCACCGTGCTGTTGAATCGAATTATTTAATTTAACCCCGGTTTAATTTATGGGGAACCTCCGCCTCTTCCATGTTGTCCGGCCCGTGATTTCCAGTTCATACTTGTGTCATATTGGTATGAGTTGCTCGGGATCGTATATATATATTTTTGTAAAACTGTATCGTATGTTGTTATGATTTTGTGTGTGTGTTGAAGTATCTGAGTCTATAAATTATGTCATATTTGTAGTTTAAATTGAGGTTATATATTTTGTTACTTCTGACATGAAAATACTTGGTTAAGGAGTCCATAAATTAAGCGATAAAAACGACAAAATCGGACTATAACAGATTCCATAAATTAGGAGTTTTAATCGCCAAAGTTTGACATTATAACCGGCCGTAAATTTCAACCATAAAACGATATACTTTTTAAATAACAATTTCAAAATCGATAACTTTTCCAGATTTCAAATTTAAAATAAAATGATTGGGCAGTTGGTGACCAAGTCCGATAGATAGCGGCGTGGTCGGGGATTTGAATGGCTGAGCATTGGCATCCATATCCAGCCGCCTGCAGAAAAGTTTATTTAAGCGCCTGCGTATTCGATTCAACGGAATCAGTCGGGTTTAGGATTCACCATGTTTGGTGAGTGAGTTTTCTTTATCGAAATTTCGCTCTTTTCAACTGGTTTCTTCGCATTAGGTTTTCTTTTCATTTCAGTGTGTCTGAAGGAAGGCTTCCCGGTCTGCCCGGACGGGTTGCTACTAACGCGCGGACCTTCGCTTCGTTTCTTTTTGGTTGCTCGCATAGCCGTGTTTTAGGTATAGGGTCAGAGACCCTTCAGATCAGACTAAATTGTTTTCGTTTTCGCTCTCATATTTCGTTTCGTTGCCCGGCTGGTTCCCCGGTGCCTCGTCCTAGCACGGGACGGAGCACCGGTTACGACTCACGGTTTTGCTAGGAGATGAGGGAGCATTTGTCTCACTGCAGTTAAACTTGCTAGGTTGTGCTTGTTTTTGGTTCCGTAGTGCTCTATTGTATGCCCGATTGTTTATATGATGTTCGCACTGAGCTAGCAAGTGAACCGCTTGCATTGAGAAGTAGGTTACAGTGGGGCAAAGCCTGACTGTGTAGGTTACAGTGGGGCAAAGCCTGACTGTGCAAGAACTGTAAAACCGATAAGGAACTGACCGCCTCATCCGGTCTGAACCTGGAGTCACCGCTTACGCAGCACCATCCATTGTCGCAGGCATTCTCGGCCAGATCTAAGATCGCTATGCCATTACACTTCAAAGTGCTCGGCGACATCATCTGACCATCTCATAGCAGAAAAAATACAGTGCTTGTTTTCTTAATATCCTTTCGCAGTGTTCCGCTATCGGTGTCTATGATCAGTCACTAAATCCCTTGTGTAAAAAATATTCGTATAGGCAGGCGAAATGATCACGCGAATCGACACACCCGATTTAGTTTTTTTCCCAGGCGAACAATCATCCGTGTAGTGAATGCTGATTTATACTTTTATGCTTGTACATTAATGTGTCGTGTGAATTGCTTAAGTATAGAATGACCATAGCTGCGCTCGATGATCAGGGCTGTAGGAGGCGAACTATCACTAATCGTAACCTGTCTTATTGTACGAACATTGTCATATTTGTAATGCGTAATGTCATGGCGTGGTCTTGTCCGCTGGGTACTACCAGGGCGCCTCCGGGACCAGCCTAAGATGGGTGTATGGGGGTGAACCCTCCCGGCCTTACCAAGGTCGACGGGGATCCACACCCGGGGGGACCTATATCAGCCACTAGATAACGTAGGTTGTATAGGCACGGGGGTCCTGCCCAGGAACACCAGGACCAGAGAACGGCAACTCTCTTCTGCACTGAGCCCACCCCTGTGGGGCAATAGAAATAAAAGGGGGTGCGGAGTTCCTGCAGGTATAGGTTGGGCAGCGCGCGTTCCCCGTTACAAAATTAATATGAATTTACGTTTCCAATTTACGTACATTTCTGCTGCCACATTTTTCACAAATATTCTGCTCATTTTAGTAATAGTTTTTAACTGACGAAATCTATTCCAAAGTTGGTTACGTTTTAGATTTCTCATTTCTCTAACAAAATGAAAGTACGCAGAGATCAACTAACTGTTTTGGATTTCAAACCAAGCACCATATAGTTGAAGTATTCGGAAAGAATAACATGTGACATGTAGCACAAACATACAATAGCAGTTATATTGCACTTGGTTGTACTGCATATCTAATCATGTATCCAAGCCATAACACTGAAATAATCGAAATGCCAACTTTAAATAATTCGATGGCTGTATTATACTCAAATAAATTATTACAATTAAAAGTGATTAATTAAACTACAATCAAATTCAATTGGGCATCAGTCCTTTTGAAATGTACCAGACATTTTTTGAAATAGCTGTTGAATTCCATATATCAGCTCTATCATTGAAAGTCGTAAAAAGTTGACCATGCTTTATACCACATGTTTATTTTACTTCATTCTATGTCACTACAAGTACAGTGACTGTTTAAATCAAACGAAAAAATCGTAATTAAATTTTGAAGGAGTGACAGCTCGAGGTAAAATGTTCAAATATGTCAGCGACGCCTGACACTGTGCATCTAAACATTTAGGCATTACCATTAATTATAATCGAAAAATTCTGTATTGTATTTACATAGCCATCCGCAGTTCATGTTTGCTAGTTAATTTTATGTTTACATTGAACTTTAAAGTGTAATAGATAATGCCAATTACTGACTCGCTACAACGCTTATATACATAATGCAATGTTGAACGAAGGCAATTGCGTGGCCAAATTCTCATATGTCCGTCTATTTATAACATTTAAGCTAATGTAAATTATACAAATTGTAACGTAGGATATATATGATTTAAGATTATGCTACAACTATGCCACACGTTGCATTGGAAGTCATTGCATGGCTTTCCTGAGTATGCAATTAATTATATGCACTATTGTATATTTATTCGTTCAACTCGAACTATTGCACTCGTTTAAGCTCGTCACAACAGTGCTAATAAGTCACTAAATGTAAGACATGCTATATCTATCACTTGAGTGATTTACAAAGCTCGAAAAAGTTGTATTCTTCATTTTACGCAAGCAAATTTGCTGAACTGGTGAATCAAAACATGTATTTTTATTATATTGTTAACTTACATTATTTTTATTACAAGCTAATACCCAACTACGTGTTATACGGAAACCCAGTATTACCTCTTTAATTAGATTAGGCTAGCCTAAAACTCACATGCGTAATCTTCAATTTTCTGTACCGAGTAGCAAGATACAAAAATATTAGCAATTAGGATATATTTTGCTCAAAAAATTTCAGATTAAGAAAACATTTCTATTAGCCAGTTTAGTAGAATTATGTTGCTAACAATATGATAAGCTACAAATTAGATACTGCGTTTCTGAACTCATAACTTATAATGTCATTTGTAGATTTGCGCGAAACTTGGAATATATTTAACTTGAAAAAGCAGAGACGGAAGTCTAGTATCTTGTCGAACTTTTATCCGAATTTTTATATTTGAAGCAATGTAAAATGGAGTAATCGTGAGGGATAATGCTACAAACAATTGATTAAGTTGAAAATTGTGTGCTAAATTAGAGACTGCAACTAAGTTTGAACCTTTGACTAATACGACATTTGTATATTTAAGTAAAATTTGGAATATATTAACTTAAAAATCGCAGACAAGACTTTTCCCTTTCGTTGAAATTTGATTTGAGTTTTTATGTTTTTAACAATACAAAACCCAGCCTTTGACAGGTCGTGATATCGAACATCTTGTCAATTAAATTTTGCAATTACTTAACTTCACAAGTTAATTTAATACTAAATTAAACTTAATTTGACACGTTCCACAAAAGTACGAACACCTAAAATTGAAAGCTGTATATTAGAATCTATTCGGCAGAAGCTTACGGAGAAAGCTTAGTGCAGAAACTTTAATGTAAAACTACTTTCTGCCTTGTTACTGCACAC
This sequence comes from Trileptium ribeirensis, assembly GCA_030248225.1. Classification (NCBI taxonomy): domain Eukaryota; kingdom Metazoa; phylum Nematoda; class Enoplea; order Enoplida; family Thoracostomopsidae; genus Trileptium; species Trileptium ribeirensis. Next base: position 32,641 of record JASANE010010988.1, read on the forward strand.
CAGAAGAGTACTCTGTATAATTCGCAGCTGTTTTCATATGCGCAGATTACAGATTTGAGACAATAATTGCTTCCGTTTGCTCTGCTTCTTCTCGCCACTTATTTTTAGCATGAGGCTTTGTTGTTTAATATAGAAGAGGAAACGCATTCATAGCTTTAGTGAAACGCGATTTTAGTTATTGTTTTATAAATATGTCATGCCATTTCTGATTCGCCGTGTACGTGTACTCGAAGTCGCTACTGAGCTGGCATTTTGTAGGACATATTCCATGATATTTCGTTATAATTGCTTAATTATGCTACATATTCAAATGTGTTTTAATTGTTGTTGATGGGAAATTTCTGAATCCCTAGAAAGTTTCTAGTTGTCTTGCAAAATTTAACTGTTTCTATCACTTATATGTATTTACTTTATAAGCTTAACTATTACGGGGACTGGTACGCATTGTGATGGATGTTTTATTCTAAAATATTCTTGCACACCAAGACTAATAATTCTCTTTTTTTGTTCAATGTATTTCTCAGTGCTACCCACATGGCAGTCGTACTCCTAAATTTTTAAGTATACCCTTATTCACATACTACAGCTGCAAGGCTTAGTACGTTGAGTAGACACCTGATGGTGGCCGCGTTGCCGAGTGGTTAGAGCGCCTGCTTCATAATCCTGAAGTCAGGGGTCGCGCTGGTGGTCGCGCTAATCTGTTTGGACAAGGGACTCAGCCACAATTGCTTCGCAGTACCTATGCGTTAAACAGGTACTAGACTTTGGTCTAGGCGGATAAGATTATGGATGGAGTAAAGGCCAATCATCATGTCCAGCCTACACACAATGCTTCGGCATAATAACCCGGATTGTCACGTAGTGCCAATTGCATGTTTATCCGACAGACACCTTATGTCCGCGCAAACATGTATTTAAAAAGTTAAAATATCTCTTTTAATGTAGAAAGTAAAAAAATTGTCACGGTAAACACCTATATGTATGCAGCCGCTAATTCAGCAATAAAACTATGATATTTTTTGAGCTTTACGGCAAATGTTAACGTGAGTATTTCAGCATAGCAGGGTATATAATAAAAATGACCCGCGGATAACAGTTACTAACCAACAGAAATTGCGCACAATTTAGATTTTCGTTCACTACTGAATAAATTTATACCGTTTTGTGGTAAGACAGATTGTCCTGTTGCCTGACAACAACATATATTATTGCTGCACCTATACCTTGAGCGCGGATTTGAGGAATTTCTTAAAATTGGTACCACTGAAAGTGACCATAGAATGGCACAAAAAGTAATGTTATTTGCTTGTATCTCCTTTTGTTTATAAGCAGAAGTTGGAACAAACCCCACTGTTCCGGACCAAAATCAGTTCGAGCTAAGATGTTATAATTTATAGCCTAGTGAGATGTTAAAATAAACAGTTATAATTTTTACAATGCACCCTGTAAAATTCAAGTTTGTCTGTAGTAATGACATAAACGGAATAACAATAATGGTGTAAAAACCGCCAAAACTTTGCCGATCGAACTTTAATTTAGGATTTATCGGTACATTTAGGCTGAAACATTCATAGTATATTTAAGATAGAAACCATGCAAGATAATAACAACAATATCTACGTGTTTGGAAAGTCTGTGCTTTTCGTGAAATTTAGTGTAAATTTTGCCGTTATCATTTATTACTAAAAAGTGGTTCATCAGTTAAGATAAATATTTACGGTACAACGGTAGAGGTGTCCTATATTAGAAAAGAATGCAGTTGTTGAATTAGTAATTGTTTCACTTAATTTTCCAATAAACCGATCTATTATGTATTATAAATTTCAACATGGCTGCTACATACTTCTAGACTGTTTAATGCTCGCAAAAAGGTGTGCTAAAATATTCAAGAATTTTCGTGTTTGTAGTATATAGCCACTGCTGTTTACAGTTTTACTGTGCATAGACGAGCATCGCTAAACATTTATAAATTGTCGTTGCTAACCCAACGGTCTCGGCGTATCATTTAATCCCTATCGACCGCTAAGACTTTAAAGCATTATATTAGAAACAATCCGCAGTTTTTAGATTAGATCAACAGCTTTATAGAAACACGTTAATTTATATAATATTATTATATAGCAAATATATTGACCTCAAGTGTCATTTTACTTCTTTTACCAAGTTATAAACTGAATGTGTGAAGATAACGAAGGTCCATGCGAATTTCCATTGGATTTTGAATTATATTTTGTGGCTGATAATGTGTAGATGGTATTGTTACTTATTTACCATTGATCTAGGGTCTTTAATTTGGCTTTTCGTTCGCTGTGTTCGAGATGAATTTATTAAAGTACAACTTTCATGGTAGTTGGGATATCGCCGACCGAGGCGCATTAGTATAGGTATTCGGCTAATATTTGATGTTGGGTATATACCCTGAGTCCATACAGCCATTAAATATAATACAATAACTTTAGCTTTGGCAATCGACCAGTACTGTTCCTGAATACTAGAAGTTTAAGGTAGGTGCCAAAATGATTTGTTATGCACAAATGAATCAACCCTAAATATTTGCTCGTTAGATCTGAATTTCTAGCAAAAGATTATTGACATTTCATAAACAATTAATATGTTGTTCAGCAATATTCAGAACTACATCAATGGCTTAATAACATAGCAACTTTTTCGCTTTCAGGACATTTCATCGTAGCTATGATAGTTTTATTTCAACAACTTTCTAGATTGTCACTATTGGTTTACTATTTCATGTTTAGTAGGAGCGTCGTACAAGGGGTTAGATAGCTTACCCTATTTTTTACCGACGGATGAGATAAATATATGATGAATATACAACAAAATTAATCCAATTAAGCGGTCTCTTACCGCCCCTTCACTTCTGAAGAGCTTGCGACGTACTTGAAACTTAAAGAACTGAACATTGTACGCGCTTGTTTGTCCAGTTATTTAAACGGTGACTGTCTTCGTTGCGGAATACATTCCTATGGATTTTGCCTACACTAAAATATGAGCCGGCATTATCTGAAATGAAACGGTAACTACAAACTATTGAACTTAATAAGCTGTTTCGTATCTTTGGTCTCATTTTTAATTGAAGAGCTCTATGTCCTCTAACCAGGGAATCGTATGCGTCAAACATAAGCAAAAATTGCAATCTGTTTCCTGTCGTATTACTGGTGCTTCTAACTGCTTTAGTCGATTGTCTTTAGCGGCCGCTGTTTAAAACATTGGATGATTCCTCTTTAGGAGAGAAGTAAATCGGTTTTAGGCTTTTGACTCTTCTGATTCTTTGGGGAGAATGCTAAAATTAATACAATTTAACCAACGGTCCCTTCAGATATCCAGTACTGGGTCTATAGTAGTCAGAGACATTGAAGAATTTACGCAAACAACACTGTTGCCAATTTTGTGTGACCGTTGCTAATGTGTGAACGCTTGACTCCGCAAAAATTATGTAGCTATCATATCAATAGCCTGTTGCCTGTAATTACAATACCAATCTGTTAGGCAGTCACTAAAAGACTACGGCTTTTCTTCCGCGACCAATGCATATGCGTGGTGAACAGAGCGGTGTGGAGCCTTCAGATGGGATGGGATGAGTTTGACCATTAGGGAACAACCATCCTTACTTCCTACCAACACCCATGGTTTCACTCAGTATAGAAAGTTTGGTATTACGAAATTACAGTAAAAGGGTTATAGTTAAAATGAACATGTGTTCATATGCAAGTATGGTTTTTAAAATATCAAAGATTGAAATTTCATTTTTGACTATAGACTATATTTTTTGATAGAAATTTCTAACTGTAGAAATAAATTTAGAAGTAATTTTCTACTGTTTTCATTTTATGTGTTGCATATGCATATTTCAATACTGCGGGTATAGCGGATACAGACGTGCATTGGTCAACAAATTCCACAATTCCTAGCTACCGTCAAAACTGGACTTCAATTATCATTATTATTTGAAAATGAAACAAAGAATGGTAAGAAACAGATGTCGAATTAGAAGTTTTTATGGTTAGCTTTGTAAAAATTCTATTTTAATCGTTTAAAGACATAACCTAGGAAAAGAATGGAAATTCGTTTCGATACTGTCGACGTCGAACCTTTGAAGCGCCCGCTATACCCGTGGGACTTCGGAGTTTTATATAACAATATCTAGAATTTTGCGCCAGCATATATATTTTCCATTTAGAATTTTTGCTCATTAGCTAAGCTTAATAGTATTTGTCATAATGCTTTAATTCTAATGCTTTAGCAAATGATTAGGGCTATGCGACTAAACATATTAAGGTAAGTGGTCAAGGCTTTTATTTCAAGTAAAACCTGAACAACACAGCAGGCCCTAGCTTGTACTCGAATATTATTGCTCTGGTAATTCAAACTTTGTGACCGTCAAGTTTTGCTTGCGCAAGCCGAAAATTTCGAAATATAATAGCTATGCTCCCCTAAAGGTGACATGGGCCAAGATAATAGTGATGTCGTTATTATATCAGGAATAGATCATATGAAAATGTGTCTGGTAGGAACTATTAGAGTCATTATAAGGTGTTTATCGAGGCAGGCGGAGACGTTCGATTCGAATTTTAACAATTATTTAAATGAAAGCGAACATTTTTTTCTGTTTTGCTTTAATCCTTCATACATTTGTTTTTCTATATTAATAGTGTTGTTTTAACCACTTATGGAGCTGTCTTGCTTAATTTGTGTTGCAAATGAAACAAATTTTTGCATAAAATAATTTGTTTGTTGTCGCTGAGCTGCCAAAACATTTGATAAAAAGCATATGTAACCAAAATTTGCATGTATCTTTAAAGATTTACATATCTTCTGGTCCAAGAAATCGTATTAAGACATTTCCTGTTAGTGTCCTGTTTAAGAATTCGCTTGCAAGCAGCCGAAAACCACATTTGCACGTCAAATTCATTGTAATATTTTTGTTTGTAGGTTGATATGGCAATTAATATTACGATTTTATTTAATTTTATTCGGTACATGAACCGTTTGCCAGCATATATACATTACCAATATGTAACTGTTACATCCTTTCTGTGAGCGAATAACATGGTCGAAAATATTTATTAAAGCAACTGCTGCAAAATATTCTCACAAAGGTGCTGAAAATTTAAAGCAATATAAAGTTAATATGGTTTCACATTTTTTGCCATACGACACATAGGCGTCACAAGCCGTTCAAAAATGGCGGGGGGGGGTCGGTAGACTACAATCATTTTGTTATAACACCTTCAGTTAATTTCTCCACGAAAGTGGGGCCGGCAGCACCACACCCTTTGGGACGGTAATGCAATGTCACAACAGTATATATAGCGGTAAAACCGAAATAAATGTGTTAATAAAAAAGTATACTAATCGAATTAAATGTCGCAAAAGCCGGTCCGGACATTCGCCGATTTTTAACATTCTGAAACATCTTGCTCAGATATTGCCCAGTGATCAAGAACGGGAGGGATGACGACGACCATGCTGACTAGCGCGATTTACTGATTAATGTTTTTGAATAAGTTGAACAACTGTCGGTGATTTGGCGATTAATCGTGAGATTAGAAACCACAATGAGATTATTTAATGCGGCGAATGAACGGAATAAAAAGTATAACTGAGTTTCACCCGCTGTGCGCACTATCACTACGTTGAGAACTCACGCTCAAACGGTGGCTAGTTTTCATGATTTTAGATCCTTATATATGAATAGACCCGTGTTGACACGCTCAAACTTTTTGCTCATATTTAGAACTCAAAATTTTCTCTCAAAATTTAATTAAGTTTTGATCAAACTTTGACGGGGATTTTTACAGTAAAATTACGATGTTTCAAAATTTGATCTCAAAATTTGGGCTCAAGCTTTTTCAGTTAATACATCTCGCCGGTGTTTGGCTAAGCTAATATCGTCGCAAAGTTTGAACAGTATTCAAACATTCAAGCATACAAAAAATTCAGAAAAGGTGCTTTCAAATATTTTAATCGAAATTTGAGGAAAAAGTTTGACCATGTGAACGCGCCTTAAGTTAATATTGTTAACCCACTATTTGCGAAGCTACGTGCGGGTCTCGCAAACTGAATTTCGATCCACTGTAACCACGGCTTTATTATAAAGAACTTTATAGAAGCGTATTAACTTTACAGTCATACTGGTGTACTTTGACTTATCAGATGACGTGTCGGTTTTCGGCGCAACCCCATAGGTTTGCATGATGCGTACCCACAACCCTCCATTCCTCGTTCTGCCGGAGTATTGTGTACCACCGAGATTTCTTGGGATAGTTTAGTCCCGTACCAATACCTAATGCAGTAGGGATGCAGCCCCTTTTAGCTCCTATTCATGGGCTAATCTCATTGGACAATGGCGATGTGACAACTGCCGTCTCATTAAATAGCTTACAGGGTAGTCGCTGCCACCCCAGAGAACCCGTGAAGGCACATCGTCGCCTGCAATCAAAGGGGATAGCTAGGGTGAAAAACGAGGGCATCGTCGCATGGGGCAAAGTACATAAGTGTGACCGCTTATCATGGTCCCAGACTTTTCTCTATCTTGTTGCTGTAGCTAATAAGTAAGTGCAACACTTGTTTGTAAATAAGCCACAAATTTGAGTGTTTTTGTTACGGCCGTCAGACTGACATTGTTTCCAACATTTGTCATAATGTGCATTGAGCTGGATTGCATACTTTCCGGCAGTCACATTATAAACGCTTAATCCGGTCGCTTTACCGTCGAAATTAGGGTATGACCAACGTGTCGGATTTTTGGGATGTTAGACGAGCTTATATATTCGCGTATTCTGCTTAATAGATTTTATCAAAAGTTGAAATGTTAATTTTACTGGGGTTAGAAACAATTAATATTATATATATACATCTATATAAGACGCTTTTCTGGACAAACCTATGATAATGTGCTGTATTTATTTGAATTCTAGATTATAAACCCATATTGACAGCTCGTTTGGGCATATAGCGCTTCCCGGATGAAGATTTGAAAGGAGGTGGTTCGTAGTTTTCACGGTTGTGTAGCTTATTGTGAACGCGTGTTAATCAACACAGCAGATCACTAGTATCTGAACCGTAACTGAAAGTTGTTGTATATTTCACATATACATCAAATATGATACAATTTTAAATCAAATGTAGTTAGCTAATATTTAAAGAAGAATATATAATTTGTGCGCTGCAAGGAGTCTTGGAAATACACAAAAGCAAGCATGCACAGTGGTACAGTTAAATTATAAAAATTTAGCTTCATGCGTCTTTCTCTCCACTGGCAGTGGGAATTCTAGCCAGTTCAACAAACGTTGTTTCGGCAATAAGATCTGTCTCATAAAGAGCACACTCAAGAGGCAGTCACATATGCGGCTGGCACACGTGTTTAGAACACAGATGATCACATTAAATTATTAACGAACTCAGATGCTGCGTGTATCGCTACAACTAAGTTTAGTTCTTAAGTCTCCCCCAGTTTATTTTACTTGCTGACAAGGTTTTAGGTTAGCTTTATCAGATTTCGACCTACGTATATATCAACTTTTAGGATTTGTTTTTTCACAGTGCTATTAAACAGCTTAAACAAGCGGATGTTATTATATTTTCCCAAATACAATACCACATAATTATGGTAGCAACAGATTACTTTAGCTCCTAGTAAACTTCAAAGCTATACGTATATAAAATCCAGTTCAAGCTAATCGATGTGCACTATTAGGAATTTCGATTCATATAAATTTTATGCTATAATTACAGCCTCTGTCACATTGCTAAGCTTCTGTAACATGTAGGGTTAAATGGCACAAAGGGTGCTTGGCTATTTTTAAAAAGTTACTACCAAAAGCAAAGTAAATTATGGTAAATTGTAATTTTGGTATGTCAACTTAGTAATTATATATAATAATAATAATTCTATATTGTATATGCATTAGCATCAGAGATATTGTCATTTGTTTACAATAGCAACGGTGCAGAACAGAGATGGAACTAGGTCACTGGTTCGCTGGGTCAAATGGGTCAGTATTTTGGCTGGGTCACTGGGTCACTGGGACACTCGGGGAACTGAGTCACTGAGTCACCACCTCGATGTGTCACTGGGCATTGGGTTGCCGGTCGTGACCCAGTTGCGCCTACGCCGTAAAGGTCTAACCTTTCTTGTTTTCTTTTGCACACTTTGCTTTACGATATAACATTACGCAGCGGTACATACTAGTTCCCTTGGGTGGGGGCAGTTACGATGGTAAATGCATTGCGCAGCACTACGTAGCAGTTCCATTGGCTGGGCGAAGTTACGATAGCGGACATAGTTTTTAACACAGGCGTACGCACGTAGCAGTTCCCTGTTAGCAGATGCATGAACAGCCCTACGTAGCAGTTCCCTTGACTGGGCGCTATTACGATAGCTGATGCGTGGCGCAGCCCTACGTAGCAGTTCCCTTGGCTGCGCTTTGTTACGGTAGTAGATGCATGCCTAGTCGTACCTAGCAGTTCTCTTGTCGGGATGCTGTTATGATGGCAGATGTATACCCAGCCGCACGTAGCAGCTTCCCTGGCTTCCCCCATAGCACAGTTGTCTAAAATAAACCGCATTAGCTACAGACGGTGTTAGTTACAGAAAATTCGCGCTAAATTGGTAGCTAAGGGTATGTATAACACTGTAAAGAAGAAATGTAGTAGCTAGGGGTGTGTCGTACACTCACAGCAATTCATTTACAGCATGGGTGTGACACCCTGACTGTCTATACGGTAGGGTCGCGACTACAGGGGGACAAAAGCAAATGTTATGGGTTTTAATTTTTTATCTTGATGCTCTCTCATTCAACATTCGTGGCTCTGATACAATCGCATGCATATACCACATACCATACAAGAATGCTGATTCGAACAATTGAAAACTGCTATACCTTTTGTTAGTTTCATGTTTACTTGCCAAGCAGGAGGTGCTCAGGTAAAGACGTCGTTTTTACCGCTAATAACTTTTAAATATATATCACGAAAAGTTCGCGTGACATGATGGATCGTTTTTACTTAGACCTTAGACTCTAATTCAATAATGCAAAAGTAAAAACGTAGCGTGCCTTAGATTTAATCAATAAAGCTTTATGTAATTTATCACACCGTTATTTTTTGGCAGTGTCTTGTATAATATCTAAAAAATCTTCATGACGCGCGTCATCTCGTCCATTCACACAAGCATTTTGATTGATACAAAAAATTTATCCATGCATTTAAATATTCAGGCTCAGTTGAGAGAGCTTCGTATATTGACCGTACGTCGGGTGATCGAATCTTGTCAGGGATATATCGTACTTTTAGCCCCTATGGCAGGTAAATTCCATAGTACCTTTTGCTGCTTGTTGCTTCAGTTATGACTGTTAGACTAGACCGTACCGAAGCTCGGGGAACAGAGATAATTGCTGCTCCGCTGAATATTGCAGGCAGATTCATGACATTTTACATTTGTAATTATTCATGTTTAATATTTATGTTATCTGAAGCATACATGGGCGAGCTTTAAAGTCCCATGAGGATAACAGGTGCTTCAAGAGGGGGAAGGCATCTGCGATCAGCCGGTCTGCGGGGAAAGATAAATGCTCTTAAATCGTTTATGTATACTGAAATTGGTCAAAAAATCGCCTTTATTTTCCTCAATTTTCCCCTATTTTTGACCAGCAGTGGTGGGGGAAGAGGGAGGTGGTTGGTGGCGGGTGAGTGTGCGGACCAAGCTATCTCCCAAGGGGATCGACGACTCCCGAGGGAGGTCCGCGCCTCACGGGGAAAATCCATCCTCTCCTGAGCATTTGAGCAAGTATGATCTTCAGATGCTAATAAAATATCACAATTTGGTTTACTTTGCTTAGTATATAGTGCGTGTAATGACAGATAATACATGTAACATTTATTGTCTGTTTGATACTTACTGTTCAGGATAGTTAATGCTAAGTGTTAATTAAGTGCACTATTTGTCAATCCCGCTATTGATTTCTTGAAAAGCATCATGCTAATTGTAGCTGAATTCATCATCCCTATAGCACGTAGCATTAGTAAACGACAGGCGTTGAAGTCGAACGACCGAACGACGGGGCCGGTCCACATATAAAAAGCTCTAGCAACTACAATAAGAATTTGAATTTTAGTACCAACTTTTTAAGTATTTGTTCGAAAATTAGCCCCATTTGTCTATGAATGTTTTATCCAACAAACAACATAATGGCATAACCACCGAATACTACCCCTAGTAGTACTATAGCCAAAATTGTACTAGAGCAATAGCCGATTTTGAGCTCTGCCTTTGAACCGTTGTCAACGCGCCTATTAGTATCAATATAAAAATATGCATATAGTATTTTTTATAAGTTATTACTAGACACCTTTTTCAAGACCAACCGAAATATCTGTAGTACAAACAATCGCCGTAATCTTGCGTATAATTTGACTGAAAGCTTTTGCATTTCGAATTTCGTGTTCGAAAAAATTGTTTTGTATGCGGCCTAAAAAGTAAGAATCACCAAGCTCAAAGCGCATCAGTAATAATTATGAAACAAGTGTTAAATTCGTGCAAACAGTGACATGTTATGCAGCATTCCATGCACTGACGCCGCCAGTAACGCAACTTTTCACAGATATCTAACTAACGGTTCCCTCAGTAGCGTACCTTTTCGCAGATATGTAACTAACGGTTCTCTCAGTAACGTAACTTTTCGCAGATATGTAACTAACGGTTCCTTCAGTAACGTAACTTTTCGCAGATATGTAACTAACGGTTCCTTCAGTAACGTGACTTTTCGCAGATACGTAACTAACGGTTCCCTCAGTAACGTAACTTTTCGCAGATATGTAACTAACGGTTCCCTCAGTAATGTAGCTTTTCGCATATATATAACTAACGGTTCCCTCAAACGTAACTTTTCGCAGATATGTAACAAACGGTTCCCTCAGTAACGTAACTTTTCGCAGATATGTAACTAACGGTTCCTTCAGTAACGTAACTTTTCGCAGATATATAACTAACGGTATAGGAACACTGCTTTTTGTATATAGAAGGACTATTTTACAATTGTATGCTAACAATTGTGAGAAGTAGCTCGCATGCAAAAACATGGTTTAATAATCCATTTTTATTTCGGGCCGAAACAGACATATTTCAAGGTCTATTATGTTTGAACTACGGGAACGATCTTATTTGCCTCAAATTTTCGTACAATAACAATAATAAATTTTGGTAATATACAATTACCAAAATACAATTTCATTCCAGAGTTTCGGCAGGAATCACCGGTGTAGAGCTGTCGGCTCGACTTAAAATCAAACCGCCGGTGTCATGATATGAAAAAATATCGTTTTGAAGTGTTCCATATTGGAACCGGTAATGTTGCTTTGTTGCAATATTTAATTAAATATTTCATCAAAGTTCCAATGTGCGGCTATATTTCAGCAACATGTGGAACTAAGCAAAAGTCAGAATGAAATGCCTTCAGAACGAGAGTGGAATCTCAGCTCTTCAGCGGATACACCAACATATGGCCACTACGCAATCGGAATCATGACAAATAATTTTTGCTATGTTTATATAGGGCTTGCATGAAAGCTAATATGGCATACTGGTTTATCGTTCGATTAGCGTGAAAATAACAGAAATATGTTAAGCGATCCAAAATTACCGCTTATAAGATTTTTTGTAATTCTTAGGAAGTCAGATAGCGTACCTCCACCGTAAGTAAAATAATGCGATATCACATGATTATCATTTACGTGGTTTCAAATGATTAGATTCATGAATAATATATCCACGCAGTATTTTTGTATAGTCATATGACGCTGTATGTGACCAAGGTAACCTTGAGGGGTCTAAGTGTGATGAAATGATGATACGATCAGTAATATTTAATCTTTCAGTAATGTAAAATATAGTACGGCAATGGATAGCATAGTTTATAGCCTTAATACCTTAAAAGTATATATTACGCTGATAGTTTATTGGTGTCGAATCTTGTAATGCAGTGTATCCATAGCCTCACATCACGTGTCTGTAGCCGTTTTTGTCTGACGATTTCACTACAACGTCTGAGACTAAAGATTGAACCTTGTCTAATTAAAAATAGCCAAATGCCACTAGATTCAGATTTGACCTTACTGTTGGCGATTTACTGTCTGGTTACTGTTTAATTGCACGCATATGCACTGCACAGTAAGACAAAGCCTGAAAACAATGTTACACTACTGACGACTGTGACAAAAATTCAACAAAAATGTTTGTTATTGATAATTATAGCACACAGTATCGCAAGTGTTGTTTAATGAGTTTGCTCACAGCGGTGAGCGTATAGACCTGTGCCGGCCGGCGGAGGTACCAAAATAGCTGACCGATGGCTTTTTCGCGATTAATCGCGGATTGTTGGGCGATGGCCGGAATGATATTCGGCTAAAACGGATGGCCGATTAAAGGGTAGCCTGTGAATTTCAGAAGAATATCCAAAAACTAGTATCGAGAATGTAAATTTTACAGGATTCCTACGAATTGTAAAACTGATGAGTCCATTGATTGGCTATTTTCTTATGAGTAGTACTGCGGTTGGAAGATACGTAACGCCTAATCAGAATCCCAATATCGACCTTTTTTAATCTATTAAACTGTCGTCACAGTTTCGAAAGAATGTATCACGTCTTCATGTGTTGTTCCCCTAGTATGCTATAATAATAATAATATTAAAAATATTACTATAACTTTCGCAATATCTAACTAATAAACATATCAGGAATGGCTGCATCTATCGCTGACAGCACACCAACCACTGTAGCAACAAGCACTGTGGCAGCGCAGTTGGGTTTTCTTGCTCCGATTGCACGATTCGATGAAGGATTTAGTAGCGACGGTGCATTTTTGTCCGGAACTGAAGTTGAAGCTACTCCCAATGCGTCGCAGGATGAGCGATCGGTAAATGTTTCGACATGCACGCATGGGTCCAAGTCAAACGTAAGGGCGTAGCGGTATAAAAAATAAAAACAACAGCTTAGTTCGGATGACTAGGGGCAGAAGTTCCCCAATTTGCTTTAGGCTTAGTATAATTCTCACAAGTAAAGGCACAGGGTTTGTATATCAGGACGTCGCAACCTTCATATGCGTATATACGCCCATCAGTTTGACTTGGCGAATACAAGTACATAACTAAATTGGGTATATTAATTTTTTTAAAATTTTTATGAAACTTAAGGAAACTTTATTAAACAAGATTTGGCACGCAAAATATGAAGATTTATGTCATTTTCTAACATTTCAAACATTTATTCTATAATATCTCATTAAAGAAATTTTATAATTCATAATAATTCTGATAAATAAAGAGGTGGAAATGGGTCAGTAGTGTATATCATGTAAATTTCGCCTACTGCTTACAACATCTGCGCCATTGCTGACTCATAAACCACGGGACACAAAAATTTTTCAGTTTAATATTAACAGCCTTTTCTGAATTTTAAATCACGAAGCACTATGATATGCTGCAAATACTAAACTGTGTATCGTACAAGATCGCAAACATGCGTGTATCTATAAGACGCAAAGGTTCAAAATTCATAGTTTTTTTAACAGACTAAGCCTTTATAGTTTGAGACTCTGCTAACTTATCGGAATATAATTTACATTCTTGAAAAATGAAAAAATTGCACCTAAAAACGAATTTTTGTAATTTGAATGATTTTTTACCATAAAAACTAAATTTGAATTGGTGAAACGCTGCAAGGAAATGTTGAAATGTTTGCCAATATCAGTAACAAAATAAATCACCAACTTGGCTCTTATTTCCAATATTACCACTATTTTAAATATTCGACGCCAGAAGCAAGTAAATCACTTTAAATGAGATTGGAAAAATAAATATATTTTACAAAATTCATTCTGGATACTGTACTTGAGGCGAAACTGTATTGCTAATCTCATTTTTGTATTAACACTAACAGACATGTGCATCAAAGAACCCAACAAACTAGTTAAAGACAAATTTTGTCATCATATCTCTACAAACATGGAGCTACAGGCTTCTGATGCTGTGACGATATATAAAATAAACGAAGTGCATGAAAATGGTTCCGTTACACATAGCAGCGTTCGTATTTCTTTAAACCCAGAAATCCCATAAAAAAATTGTTAGGGATATCAAGCAAATCCTGAGGTGGTCGGCCGCGTTCACATTAAATTGCGTGCAGCGACTGCACACTGTGTCACTTATGAACTTCTACAAATTACGATATTATACCTACCTGACATACCCCTCCAACCGGTTTACTCCCTTGGAGGACGAAGACCGATTTCCCGCCACGTGGCCCTGGATACCATCACCTGGATCCTCTGACTTTGAGCATGTATGGTTAAGACTGTTCATAACAACTGTACCCCCAATCATCTCTCACCCCCAAAAGAGATCACTTCGTGATCAGGTTCGCCCCTTTTGGAAACATAAACATTGATGTTGAACTCATTATTCTATGATTTAGGATGGGTTGCTTTTTGGCTTTTGGAGGTTTTTTTTCAAACTTAAGCCGCCTTCGCTTCGCTCAAAAATTCTACCCCCCCTTAATCCCCCCATGGGTAAAAAACGTCCGCTCTTTCGATTTAGAATGGTTTTGAGGCTCTAGGGTCAAAGGGTAAGTCCCCAGGGTACCCCTAAAAAGGGGTTTTTCAAAAAATGAACATTTTAAAAAGTGACGATTTTTAGAAAATTGACTATAACTTTTGAAAGGAGTGATGGATTTGGATGAGGTCTTCAATGTGGAATTTAATAGGCTTTCATATGATAACAAAAAATCGTTATAAAGTTTAGTGATGGGGAAGTTGGGGCAATGTGGGTAAGTGATGCAGGGTAATTCCGTAATTATGGAAAAAAATGAAAAAATTTTTTTCGTAATAACATGGACATATTATATACCGTTAGACGCGGAATGACGAGAGGAGTTGAATGGAGGCAATTTCGTTGCAAAATTTTGATATTGTAAGAAATTATGGGCAAATACGTGAATTTATAAAAAATTAAATTTGAGAAATTTGCTTTGTGGGAGTAACAGCTTAGTGCGGGGGGTTCGGGGGGCGGCAGCCCCCCGACTTAGGCTTAGGCTCAGTCTTAGGCTTAGGCTTAGGCTTAGGCTTAGGCTTAGGCTAAGTATATTTTGCTATTGACTATTAGAAGATTATTGACTATTATAGACAAATGCAAGATATCTTACATTTATAATGGATAAAGAGCATGTAGTTGAGCGAAAAATTCCCCTTGAGGATTGTCTTTAAATTGTTGTCGCCAGGTCTATTCCTTCAAATAACGATCAACAACTGCGGTTTCACTCCACCACGTGTTCGGATAGATTCTTTGAGCCGGGCCCACAATCCATCGATGTTCTGTGTATGTACGGTATGATCAGTGGGATTTACAAATTGTCTATTATGATGATTGACAGTTTCGTGCGTGTAGAGATGTGGCCGTGGAAGGGCACGTAAACCGTCAATGTAGGTAAGAAAGCTGTCGGTTAGGATTCGGGTTCCAGGTAAAACATGTTGAATAATTAATGGGATTACTGTTGGAATTTGTCGGTTGTTGACTGGGAAGAGAAGACACCTTTGAGAATGTCGCTCGATCATACCAAGAACCCAGCCATGTTTTCGTCGACGTAAACCACGATGATATTTTTGCCGAAAAAAAATAGATTCGTCAATCTCAACGTCAACACCAGGGCCTCCCAATCGCAGATACTGCCAGTAGTCCCTGTCGAATGCAACCGCAATGTCTCGGCAATAGTTATACCAATCGGTGACGGTATTTTTACTAACATGTAATTGCTTTTGAATCCATGTTGTAGTCTGTTTGTCGATGTAGGCTTGAATTAATAAAATTGCATTTCCAAAAGAAAAAACTGTGAAAATGAACTGCAAGGCGGAGCTAGGGCCGACAATTGTCTGCCGTCCCTGATATGTGAAGAACGACAAGTCGGAGAGGTCTGCCAATGGCACCAATCGACTCAGGAGGGCGGATTTAGTATAAAAGATGTCATTTCAGAAAAATTCCATGGTTGGTTGAATTACTCCCCCCCAACTGGGATTGCGCCGTATTAGGCTATTTTGTTCGCGACTATTTTTGGACTTGTTGTATAAATTGCACCAGTGCTACACACCAAGTGTAAAATAATATAGGTTTAAAGCATAATAAGTCGTTAGTCTCACGATTTGCATGAAAAATCGCTTTGGTTATGTACAGGCATTCGTTCGCAAATAACTTGCAAACTATGCAAACTATATTTATAGTGTTAGCTTATGAGACTTTGCACCTTTTGATTTCATAAACCATAAGAGTTATATCGTTAAATTTTATATAGTTAATCAGGATTTCCGATCTTTATGCAGCATGTGGCATGCATTTGAAAGAGTTGCTTCTAACTACTATCATTAGTAAAATTTGCAAACTAACTGCTTTTATAAAAATACTTTAAATTTTGCGCACATTAAATTGTAGCTTGAACTAAAACCCACTGGATTTCAGATGTGTGAACTATTTTTAGGACGCGGAAACGCCTAAAACAGTGAAGGCTGGACCTCTGGACAAGGAAGATAGAGATTCCACAGACCATCACCAAAGAGAAAGCGATCATGATCAATCAGGTACCGTGTTGTGAATGTAAAAAATATAACGATAGAAATTTTGGAAAGCATAGCGGTTAAAAGCTGTTGTGAACATGTTTGCTCCTAGCAGGAAGTTTCGCAGTAGGATCTCCATATTGTCGACCTTCATTAAGAAGTTAGTTCCATCATTTTACGTGTTTTCTATGGACATATACTTGTACATGTTGCACGTCGATTAGCAAGTCATTCAGCTGTATTGGTACAAATTAGTATTTTGTTTACAGATAGCTTTACATACCTATAAATTTCATTATAAGATACAATTTTGTCAGAGCCACGTATCATTTACATGTTTATATATATAGAATACTGGATGTCGCCTTTTTTATGAACAAAAGGTGCATGCTTTACTTTTTTCACATTGAAATGTTTCACTAAAATGCTTGATATTTAAAGTTATTTATAAATAAACTATTTTTAACAAAATACATTGATGCAAATGACATGACTCACCATGATCATTGTCACAATCAGGAGCACATCAAGTGGGAACGACTGAGGCGCGACATCCCATCGCTCTACTTTTCCAGCAACAAACATCTGATTTTTAGTAGCGGCGCACCTCCGTCCCCACTTTTGATCACTGTTCCGCTCGTGCTGTCCATGATATGTCAATACCCAAAATATGAATTAATATGTATTTTGGTGCATTATTTTCGTGTTCTACACTTCGAAGGTTTTTAGCATATGCATTTATAAAATTTCTGTTATAATTAAATATAGTATAATGGACTTAGACTGCGCACATTATGCACATTTATGATGAGTTGATACGGGTGCGATAGCACGAGTTCTAGCGAGCAATTTGCATAAAACCCTACATTCTGTCTGTTAGCGGCAAACAGTGTGTACCAGGGGTGGATTTTTCATGAATTTTGAAAATGCGAAATTTCTGTTCAATTTTCCTGCCTGCCATGAATACTACTTTCTATTGGCGTCATGAAATAATATAATGTGGAATATATACAATAGCGACCAACATATAAGTTACGTATGAGGAAGGATAGGATTTTATTCGAATGAAAAGAAGCAAAATTTTATATTCGGCCAGGGATTCGGACCCTATGATGCCTATGCCTAGGAACCTCGTGTTATGTAACATAATTTGTGGGTAGTACATTCGCAGCCCTCTATAGCTGATTGGATCATGTTAAATTCCCTCTTATATCGCAGGGGAACTTGATATGAATATAATACTGAAAAAATTGAAAGTTTAACTGTCAGCCTTAGCTAAGCTCACGCTTAGCCTTAGGGTTAGGCGCCTAGACTTTAGACTAGGCTGAGCATTATGTTGAGCAAGCCAAACTTTTATACGATTTTTCGACGGGAGAGCGAAAATGATATGCTGGGAGAATGGAATTGACAGGATTCATCTGCGCTTGTGCGTCGTACAACTAAACCTGTGGCATAGTTGCAGCATATTTTATATTATACTGTTACAATTATATTTGCGAAATAGTAATTTCTCAAAATTTTAACTTAATTCAGGTTTGAAACTGCACGTTACGTTGATACGCGTATAATTGTTGCGCGGAACTGATAAAATTACAAAAATATGATGTATTTTGGGGTGTATACAAGTAGTATAAAAAATGATGATTCTGGCTCAGTAACAGGAAATGATTAATTACCTGTCACTTTTTTGGGATTTATTCGCCCGCTGATTGGCTGAGGGAAAATATGGCGGGGCTATGTTTTATCAGGGTTTATAAAATATTGGCCGTATACAAAACATGGTTCTATTGAAGGGACATTGTATAGTATATGCAGTATATATTATTATGTATATGCAGTATATGTATAGATTATATAACTTTATGATATAAGCATTTAGCAACTAAACTTAATCATATATAGCAGCACTTCTAATAACTAAATGTAAGCATATAAACGAAACGGTAGTGTAATAATAAACAGACAAACAAATTTCGTCCCTGCCAAGGGCACTCATCAGATGGCTTCCTTTCTCAATAGCTGAGATAGTGGCTACCATTATTTGTTTTTTTCTTTTTTATTTAAATAATTGTTATGACATACAGTATACATCTCAAACAAACCTAAGCCTTAAGCTACAGTAATCAAGTAAACCTATACCTTAGTGCTAAAGCTTTAGATCCATTCTATTTTATTTTGATCTTTAATCATCTTCATAGTCTTCGGATACTCCCCCATGACGAATAATACCATTGAATCGGCTAGCGTTGCTTTGAAGTCGATAAGTAGCCTTACGTTTCCATCTTTGACCTTTGAAATGTAGCTCCCACAGCCGCTTGAATGATCCAGCGAAATATCGATTGCGAATACTCCAAAACCACCTTTCATATCATATGGTCCAAAGCCAATATCCCTGTTGACGTAGTTGAGCCCTCGAAGTAGACTTGCGTACAGTTCCGGAATGGTTCCAGTATTAACCACGAATGGACTTTGATTAGGTAGCGATAGATTGTTCACCAGTACTTGAAACTTTGTCATATCCGGTAATTTGAGATCGTAGATATTTTTCTCGATATTTCCGTTGAATTTATCCTTTGCAACCATCCATATGAATATACGACGTGGCAGGTCTTCTTCAAATACAGTAAAGTCGAAGTTTTGATTATCTTTACCGAGACCAAATGTTCGTATTTCGTAGGTAACGCATGGGTATAAAGCACCTTTTGAATAATATATATTATTGATATTACTAAGTGCCTTACTGTAGAGCTTGATCATGTTGACTTTAAGTATTGGTTCGGTAATTGTTATCGAATACTTTATGTTTTTCTTGCCTTGAATTATTTGTGATAGCTGGTTCCTGGAAAACTTGAAGTGCAGTTCCGTTCGAAGATGACCACATCAAACACCTTTTCCCCTCACTGGATACATTTGACGGGCATGTATACGCTTCCTCCATTGTTGAGAAAATAAGAGTACCGATTTGTTGCTCCACCATTATCCTCCGTACTATCCATTAGATAAGA
>JASANE010010989.1:0-10317 GCA_030248225.1 Trileptium ribeirensis
ATTGCTAGGACAAAATTTATATGATAATGTTTTTGGTATTTTGTGTACAGCTTGTTACGGCGCTGCAACCTATAACTATGAATTATGGTTTTTCAAGTATTTGAGTATTTTTAGAATGTGACCGTGGTT
The DNA here is from genome assembly GCA_030248225.1 of Trileptium ribeirensis. NCBI lineage: Eukaryota > Metazoa > Nematoda > Enoplea > Enoplida > Thoracostomopsidae > Trileptium > Trileptium ribeirensis. Next base: position 130 of record JASANE010010989.1, read on the forward strand.
AGTTTTCACTGAAGTATGAAATAACATGAAGATAACCCATGTTTCCAAGTGCAGTTGGGTTACCGTTAAACGAAATCCAAAAAATACAATTTTGATATTATATAATCGCACAGCTTAATTGAAATAGCAACCGCTACTACAATCTTACAACACACATGTGAGTATCTTGTTGATCGTTTTACAAGTTTTAGTTATTTCCACGACAACGGCATAACGCCGACACTGTAATATCTGATTTTGCGGAAAAGAGTAAACGAAAAGCTTTAATTGTTGATGGAAACTGATATTCGTTTATCCATCGAGTATGATAGCGATAGTGATGGTTAAATTTTACAGTCCGGATATCGGTAAAACGGTATACGTTAAACAAAAAGAGGCAAATCATCGTTAAAAATATTTTCAGATTTCCTAAAATATTTAAATCTTATGATAAACGATTATTAAGGATTAAGATTTAATGCATCTTTTTGTTTTCTCAATATATATTTTCCAAATTTTGCAAACTAAACTTTAGTTTTCAACCAATTGGCAATAACTCGTGCCGACTTAGTTTTGCATATAGTATGTGTACTGTATTTTTGAAAAACGGCAGGAATAACGTGCCAAGTTGAACAATCTGCTGCTTTGTTCAGCTAGTCGTATCTGTAACGGCCAATCGTAACTACAGGAAATTGAGAATACGACAGTGGTCGAGCTGCGAAACTGCTTGTCGTTGCATCTAAAATCGGTTGATAAGAAGTTGTGCAGTTGCTATCGCTGACATATAATATTTTTAAATAAAAATACATGTTATTCAATTTTAGTCGATCAATATTGTACAAAATATAGTTTTATATTGGGTCGCCATTTACATTTCCGAAGTTTTATGTCCAATAGAAACAAAATTATATATTTAACTGCTTTCATGCACATTGTAAATCGTTTATGGAACGATGAAAAATACCTTTCAGATATATCAGGGTGTAATGTCAGAACGGAGCTATGTCTTCTCTACCAATGCTCATATTAGGATATACCATATTAGGGTTTCCTAATGGACTAAATTCGAGGAAATATTCATATTTTCTTTGAATTAAACTAACATTTCAACAGGATAAGAAGAACGACTGGTGCTAAAATATCCTGAAATAAACATAGATTTAAATAGTTGTGCTTTTTATGAAGTTCAGCTATACATGTTCAGCTTACTAGAGCAATTGCGTGACCTAGAAATTTTAAGAACTACAATTTGTGTGGGCGCATGATTACTTACAGGTTACAGTTTATCTGTTTGGAGCACAATCAGCAGTTTTAAAGGTTCAGAGATCTTAAAAATATTAATTGTTGTGTGTAAATTATAAACTTTTTCTTAACAATTTGGACATTATTTCCAATTCCAGTACATTGTAATATTTAAAGACTGACTATTGTAGTAATTAAAAAATTAATCCTTTGTTGTATTTTCCCAATATATTGCTCCGAATGATACTTTGTAATTTTCAATTTTTGTAGCCACGTTCCGCAGAGGGCTACGTTTTTGATCAGACAAGGTGGCAGGAGCTACAGATTTTATTAGATCGCGGAGCATTTGCCACATCAAAACGACCCTTTCTCATTACAGATATATTTTTCACTGTGGTTTTGCCTATGGTGTAGGGTTTTGGGGTTTAGCTTCATCACAGCACGTGTGTGACAAAAATGTGAGATTTATTTGTATATATGCCTGTATCATTATTTGGTACCATTTATTTGCCCCATAATTGTACTGAAATAAAACATAAAATAGCATAAGCATCATTGGCTCTTTAATCATGCAACGCCACCAATCCCACATGCCATTTGAGATCTAATAGTAAAGTTTAAAATTGAGCTACTGTTCATTATAAATGATTAACCATAGCTAATTAAGAATCATTCGGCAAACTTCAGAATTTTTTGACGTTAACTGCTTTTGCAAAAAGATGATGTTTCTTAAAAACAATGATTTCGTGACTATATTTTTGACTTAAGCCTTAAACTGTGGAACAAAGCTTTGACTTTGCTTTAAATACACCACAATTCCTTTGCTTTGAATTCGCGCGTTAACAAATCTCGACGGGACATTTGCCTAAACAAAGTAACACCGCCGCTGGCTGCGTTCACAATGTAATGGGGGTTACGTCTCGTTATTTTTGAGACAGTTGTTAGTTGTATTAGAACTTTAGAGATATTTTTCATTAAATCAAAAACACAAGTCAACTTTCAGCAGCAGCAGCAGTTATCATTTGATGTTTTACCACATAACCGATATAAATTATTTTAAATTTCCGCACAAGTTTATAAAAATAAAACAGTAATGATTCTTTAAAACATGTTGCACACCATGTTGCCTTGCAATTATTATACATCAGATATCTATTTGTGCATATTTTTGTGTTACGAACAATCGCTTAAATTAACATAATTGAGTTAGGATAAATGTGGCTAACCGCAATCAGTTTGTTGTCATACTAGTTATTAGAGCAAAATAGTAGTTTCATGCAATAAGATAAAACATGCTGAAATGTTTGAGCCTAGCTTAAATAGCAATCGTTTGAAAACCACCGTTCAGAGTCGCAGACTTTTTGACGTTAATTGCTTGAATCACATCTTTCAATGAACTGTATAATGTATTTTTTAAATTAAGCGTGATATACTATGATTATTTGCTTGTTAAAACATTGCATAACAGAAAAAAGACGTTGCACTACTTTACAAACAAATATATCTTCGCTATACGAACACAAGCAGTACACACGAAACGAATAAAACGAACACTAAATGAACTTTACAGGTATTACCACAGCTCCGGATACATAATTGGACAATGACTCGTGAAGACAGGCGGGTTAATACGTAATACCCCTTTTTCCGTATGTGGCGCTTTAGATCTGATTTCCAGACGTAAGAGATGGATAGAGATACATAATTTAATTGTCACGCTAGCTTTTATTTGAGTGCAAAAAGTACCTTTTCAACCAAGCGTTTGACATTTTATCATGACACAATAATTACCGCCTATCACGAGAACAGTGAGAACGCATAAATATTATACAACTGACGATGAAAATAATGATGGTAATGTCATTTCAATCGGTTAACTGTTGTAATTAAATAAACTTATTATTAGGTTTCGAAAGAAAGAACAGCATCAGACGACAGTATTGAGAGAAGATAACTTTGAGGACAGCCCGATAAGAACAATTTTAAATAATATTGATTCGTCAAAAGGATTAGACAAACCGTACGTGGGCTGCTGATTTAGTGAAGTTTGCATATGTCTATTTGTCCATTGGTTAAGCAGGTAACTGTAAAGTAAAATGCTCAACCAAGTACAACGTTAACAAGCTTGACAAGAAGTGTTTTTGCATTTAAGACAATATAAGCCTCACTATTCTGTATTATAAGACAGAAACAGTAGTAGAGTAGACACTTAACGATAACATAAAATACTCATTGTTTTCCTTGTATCAATGCATAAAACAAAAGCATAACTTATGCTGTCTTTCTAGCAAGGCAGGCTAGCCAATATTATTGTATGTGAACTCAGTCATAACGAGCTTTAATGTTATATTATAGTAGCCCAAGGTCCGTCGGCCAATAAGGGTTGATGGCTCCGGCGGGGAGTGGGTTTGCGGATAAAGTGTGTTCCGGGGCGGTACATTTTTGAACCTTTTATAAATTCATAATTTTCACCAACACATTTGCTGACATTTTCCTAAATTTTTGCCAATTTTTCTCAATTTTTGCGTTTCTTGCTAAAATTAGCCCAAATTATTGTCTATATTCGCAAACGATTGATAAAATCGGTGGTAGTTCCGTTTTTTAGTTTAACAAAAGCGCGCGATTCTCAATAAGTTTTGGAGTGCGGAAGATTCAAAAACTCAATAAAATAGAGCGGACAGATCGTAACTATCAGTCACAGACCGCACCAAAAGGATAATAAAAAAGACAGAAATCTAGGTAGCCGACTTTCGCGGACAACGCTTGCATAACCATGGCTCGTCTAGAAGATCCATTTGTATGAAACTTGTATGTTACTTTATGCGTCTTTCTAGTGCCTTCAGTATTTGACAAAAACATAAAGATTGCTGCAGTTGTTTAGTTTGCTCAAAAGTCCCACAGCAACACAGGATTAAATTAACAGTTGTCATTTACCAAGGGCAAAGTCAATGATTGTGAGCTTTATAGTAATCATACGTCTAAGTGTGTGTGTGGGCGGGGGGGGGATGAGGCAACCACAATCAGAACGACCCGGCTAAGGTGCGATTTTTACTTATATTTCTTTGCGACCATTAGCTTAAGCCAACTCCCTTTCTCCCATTAGCACTTCATCTATTACAACAATACGAGCTCAATATCTGCTTTGAAACAAAAGGATAACATGCTGAAATTGCTACTACCACGCCTTCACGCTACCGTAAAAGAACATTGAGTAGATATTTAAAGCCCAAAAGAAAATTGTTATGAAACAATACTGAGTGTTACGTGAGTTTTGCTACGTTGTCGGTCCTGCTTAAGGTTTATAGTGAAGTCAGAATAGTTCCTTGTTCGACGTTTATTGTTGCTTGCGAGAAATTCCAGTTGGAATGTGGTTACTTATGAAAATGTCGACATTACCGCCGTTGTATATATACTACTAAACAGACGTTTTGCAGCTGGAGATTCCACAGACTGTGAGATTTCAGTATTATTCAAGATGTGATATTTTTAATATGTGCAATGACTGTAATTCAAGTTTATTTCTCATTTGCATATTTTCGTTAAATAACTCTATAAATATCGGCGACCATTCAGTTAGGCATTCGGTTTAATTCGGTCGTTTGTAGTCGCGTATGGTTTTCAATCTGTGCGTTATTGTTTTTATACAGAGGCACCGTTCGTTGGTGTTAGCGATCCCGTGCCTCCAATCGAATGCAAGTGTGCATTTTCTGTACTGTTGGTGACAGCCCATCGTCCGATCAATCGAAGTGCTCAATCAAACCAACAAGCGAAGACACGACGTCAAATCTATCCCCGAACAGTGGCAAGGTGGAACTGAAGACAAGGCGAACAACAAACATTCAATTAAAGAACCTTGATTTTGATTGACGTTTATATTGATTATCAGATAGGAAATTACAACGGAGAACCCGACAAGCACACGTCAACCTTTGTTCCCGTTTTCCACGGTCGAATCAGGTCAATTACATTCTTCAATCCCTGTCAATATGCATACGCAATACGCTGGCCACGACGCATGGTTATTTCACACGGCACAATTCGTATTCATAATAAGGATGGATCCGGGCCGAGCCGGAAGGTGTTCGGTTGAAGTAAACAATACGGCATTTTCCACATTTGAAAAGTTTTGATATAATAACTGGATAATTTACAGTTGGAACTTGTACAGATCAGGAATGGCCTGCTTTAACGCGTTATGACAGTTTTGTGGGTAGTTTCAATTTCTCTAATACCAGTGATGCGTTCCTGTTCTGGATATATTTCTGGATTGCAGTCGTGTGCTATGCGGCCAAGGGTATTAATTACAATGATGGACAAGAAATACAAATTTTAATACTGCGCCTACATATCAGATCGTCAGGCGTGAGTTTTCCGAAACTTACAAGCTGTGTCAGTAAAGATGGCTACAATTTAAAGACCGTTTTAGTATGGTTTGGGGAAAAAATATGTTTCGAATATTCCGGATTGCGAACGAATCAATTTATGCATTATTCCACGTTTAGCTGCGTGTATGATTGCTTTTTTCTCAAAATCGATAACTGAACCGTGCAGAAGTTCGCGCTCATAGGCTCTGTCCATTCCACACCTAGTTGCAGCGTTTACTACAATTCAGCTCCAAGACATCACAATCGTAGCGCCGTTACGTCAAACAAATTCTCTATCTCATAGACGATGACCTCAAAATGCAGAACTTAGTTCGAGTGACCTACAACGCCATGGTTCAAGAATCCGGTGTCGATCTCAAAACATCGTAAATTAAAATCAAGCAATGAACCGCCGGCTTCGTAAGTTGGTTGCTAAGGAAGATCTCAAAGTCGTAAACATCCGAGCACATCAGCGAACTACTATACATTGCGCTAAACAGCGAGGACCTGGTTCGCTTTCAGTTCTTCGACATTCTTCCGAAACGTGTTCGTCTCATGTTGTTCAATGTCTCACGGGAACTACTGACGCGTACGCAGATACAGTGACGGAAACGGTTGGTCCACGCTCAGGTAATCATGTCGATCAGACACCCCCGTGAGTGCAACAAATTGGAGTCTGCAAGCCTCAATGGAGCGCCGGATCAAGGAGCTGTCGGATGCAATGCGAAAGTTGTCCTTCCATGGTAGACCGCACACACTAGATCTATCACTCAACAGTCGTGTCAATTACCGCAATAACCGTTCAAGTTCGCAATCCAACCGACTCCAATCCTGATATTGCTAGTACCACTGGAAATTTGGTACCGATGCACAAAAATGTCATTGTCCTCATTTTTGCACCGTCGCAGTCAAACAATAATCCGGTTTTTCGTAGGGAAACGAATAGAACCCATTCCCGGCGTATCAATGGACTGAATGTTCGCAGATATGCCGTTCGTAAGAATGTACCTAGATGATATCCCTGCCGCCACCGCTAACACTGATGAACATCTCCAACATCTTCGATTAGTCTTTAATCGTCTCGATAATTATAGCCTTAGCCTCTACCTAAATAAATGCGTGTGGTTCATCCCAAATATTAAGTTTGTTGGCGTAGAAATGGATCGTAACAGTACTTGACCAAATTCCTCAAAGGTCCAGGCGATCAACGAGTTTCAACAACCGAAAACTACCAGACGCCATTTTCTATGTATAGCACATTTTTAACTTCGATTTTTCCGAGCTTTTCCAGTATTTCAACTCTTCTAACGCATATGACCCGAGATAAAGTTTAAACTTGAATGAAAATGAACTGAAAATTACATTGTTAAATTCAGCTACTGTGGCGTTTGCTTGTGCAACTGTGAAACTTTGTCACGTTGCTGGTATGTTAGGCGTAGCAGTTGGTGCCGCGCTTTATCAAGTAAAATACGATGTTTCTCTACCAATTACCTTCTCAGAAAAAACTAACTGGAGTCGAGAAAATTTGACAGGGAACTACTGGCAATATACAATGCGCTCAAACATTTTTTGGCTTCTTGGTTTGGTTTTTACCATTCAAACCGACGATAAAGCCCTCGTCAGCGGGCTATCAATGGCAGACCCAATGTCACAGCAATGTCGTTGGCTGTCATACGTCCCAGAGTTCGACTGTAATATTGAACCCGTCTTCGGTGCAGATAATATTGTTACCGACACTCGCGTAATTTGCTCCGTTTCGCATTTCTATGACGGTTAAATGGGTGACGCCCACTCTGCTGACACCAACCTCATGAAATTTATCAACTTTACTAACTTACCGATCAAGCGGTGTATGATCGATGGGAAAACTGCCCTTTGCGATACAACAACTGTTCGGCTCCGACCATATGGGCCTACGAAAATGCGACTTATCATCTTCAAGTCTTTATACAATCCAGCTCACGTTGGAGCCCGCACAACGTTCGACAGCATCTCAAACAGCGATATTTGACCCCGCATGGATAGAGAACTAAAACACTGATCTCGGCGATACCTCGAATGCCAACGTAGCAAGATAGTGCTTCATACGAAAAGTCAAGCAGGGTAACCTAACGCTTTTACACAGTTCATGTCGACATTGTGGCAAGATTATTCGGCGGATCGCAAGCATTCTCTTGTAAACATCATTGATCGATTCACAAGAAAGCCAGAAGCAATTCCGTTATCTGACATTATCATTGATTTTGCCGCAGAAGTATTCATATCTGGCTTAGTCAGTCGTTTCGGCGTTCCGCGGGTGCTCATGTCTGATCATGGCGCATAATTCTGATCAGCGTTATGCTTGTCGCTCATGGAACAATTTCGTATTGAACGGCGACGAACAACTGTTTACCATGTGGCCTGCAATTGCACGGTTGAACGCTCAAGAACTGATGCCGTTCTCACGGTTCAGCCTATCCTTGGAGAACCTCGCGTCTTGTGGTAATACTTGGAATTCGCACAAGCGTCAACTACAGCGTTTTTCTCCATGCGGTGTGGTACATGATTCAAGTATCTTTGCATGTACGTCAGTTAATGACTTTTCAGACGAAACAGAGTTTTTAACGAAATTGTTTTACACAGTCCGCAATATGAATGCTCCAGAACGCGGTAATTTATTACCGCGCTATGTTCCAGCCGCTCTGAGTCCCCGCTAAACCCGCATGGATTTGCAACGACTCTACAAAGAATATGCATGGGCGAGATTAGAAATCTGATGGGCGATAGCGGGACGACGGGGGTGAGAGATGATCGCCAGGAGTGAGGTGGTCCGGGGTAAATTTTTGGAATTTGTTGGAACTCAAATTTTCAAACTTTTTACTCACGCACTGTGCCAAATTTGCTTCTTTGCGCCAATTTTTCTTTTTTTCGCTCAATTTTTGCTCATTTTGGCCTGAATTTTGCCTATTTGTGCAAAAGTTTTACGCGCGCCCTCCGCCGCCAGGGGAAAGATGGGTGAGTCCCAGTGGGATAATCACCCTGTTCCCCTATGGGCGTGCGTGATAACGTACTTCAGCAACGGTATCACGACTCTTACATTGTAAAAAGTTCATGATGACAAAAGCATTATGCTACAACTGCCGAATAACGACGACCTAGTCAACATCGACAGAATAAAGCCAGCTTTCGAAAATGAACCAGATACCTTTTCGATACCATGAGATTCCATTTACTGTCTGACGACCATTCTACGATAAACTACACGATGAAACTGTTGTTCTGGCCAAGATACGAAATCGGCCTTCGTTGGGCAGCCCTGATATTTCGCCAAATAATACCGGACCACACAAAAATTGGGCACGTACACATGTTGTACTCATGACAATGACTTACATAAAATAACACATATGCACATATAGCACACGACATTTCACAATAAAAATCAACGTTTATGGTATGTACTACTTATTTAATACATATATAAAACAACTAATTACATATAAAAAATAAACGACTTTATGGTATTAAGTACGTTTTTGTACCTAAGAGAAAAAATCACCACAATCATTTCCAGATATGTCTTGATAATTTTCAATCTTGGGATCTAAAAATCTAAAAAGCTTCACAAATTCAAAAGGGCAAAACTTTTAGTTGCTTAAGAAACACTTACTCAAGACGTGTCGTATGACAGGGCTACACTCTAACACTAAGCCACAGAACTTGCGTAAGTCTTCAAGAATCATTATCATACAATTTCGCGCACGTCCAATGGTTGCTGAACAGTTTAATATACACAGACAAAACAACTTCAATATTATTTTACAGGGTGCAGAAATTGTACAATTTTAGCATTGATAATATAAGAATATCCGTGCTACAGTTTTAAGCTTAATTTGCACATTTCAAGATTTGCTTTCGGCTTTTATGAGGATTGTATGAGAAAATATTATTGAACTTAGGTTAAAATGGACTTGTCCCAGTTCTAATCATTGGGGTTGTTTTTGTGGCTTTACGATGAACAGAAGATGGGTAGAATTTTATAGAGCTTTAATTTAATTATTTGTTCACGTTTTTAAAATAAACAACTACGTGAGGAGGGGGCTAATTATTAATGGCGGTGCTTATGTCAATTTTCTTTTGTGATTAAGAATAATAAATCAGCTTAAAATTAATGCAATTACACCGTTTAACACTGTTACACTTGCCCTCCAGCGCGCAAAATTGTCCTCAAAGTTTCAAAGTAAAACTTTTCAAAATATCACAAACACAGAATATGTATATACACAAATATCACACATATTTACGCAAATTGCTCACTATTTTAAAAGATTATTTCCTTTATATTTTTTCTTGTTTTACATAGTTTTCTAATGTTCCACCTTCTTCTTTGCGGTGCACCCTGCTACATGAATATGTGCACATACAGCAACGGCAACCAATACGACTGGAAACGATGTTGCAGAAATTGTTTTCTATAAGCGTATTTTCTAATCCTTTCTAAACGTTAATAACTTTACTCAGCGAACTTCTGATAAGGATCCACTCATAACCAATCAGTCATAACCTATCACACATACATTAAATACGTCTTCGTACCCGACTATATTCGCAGTTGAAACTAACA
>JASANE010010993.1:0-15699 GCA_030248225.1 Trileptium ribeirensis
TGGCAATGGAAAGCTCATGGCTGTTGGCGGATCAAGGTACATCAAGGTACAAGGTACATTGCTTTATCATGGCTAAAACTAGCGTGGTGCTCGAAATCAGTATTCGGTTTATAATTGCTAACTGTTAAATAAATATTGTAATACTGACTTGGTTGATTTTGTGTTTGAAGAACAGCCGAGCAAATCGAATTACACACGCGTAAGCTAGCCGAATCGAGTTATCGTGATATACTACACACGCGCCAAGGAAGTAGCGACCACTATCTCCGCCGGCATTATACTGGCCGCACCTCGAACACCACACTTCAGGTGAAGAATCTCGTCCCAATTTTAATATATGATAGCCGTCGTAACAAAAATACCCTCCAGCCCATACCCCTTTTTAGAAATAAAAATATAACAATTTCATTGTTGAATTATTTTCGTCGAGATTTGGTTTTGTTTTTCTGTTCAATTGAGTTCTAGTTTCGTACAGATTCACTGCAAAAGTTGTTGCATCACTTTTACCGTTCTAGTTTAAAGTGTGATTACATTTTCAATACGAGACCAGTTAATATTGATTTTGCTGTTTTTACATAATCTCAACTGAATCTCGTTTTATGATCTGTTAGTAACTGGCACTATAGCGGTCGCTTATAATGTAAAGCTTATCTGCGTGGGGACCTGCGTTGTAGTCGCGCTAGATAGCGTAATTTTGTACAGATCGCATCTTAGGTACGTTATTATTACTGACAGGCATTGTGTTAATCAACGGGAGTATTATAGACTGTCACACCATGAGGCTCTGAAATAAAATCAAAAGATTTGGGCGTGGAAAGCGTTGATACAGTTGTAAGAATGATATACAAGTTGAAACGTGCTAAGCAAGCTAATTGCAAGCCATTAGTCAGGCATGATATTCCTAATTGTAATTAAGCTTTAGTAATAGTTAAGTGGAACTAATACATCAGCACTTTGCTCGCCTGCCGGGTTGGTCGGTGGAATCACTATATATATATATTATCTTTGAATGACGCGGAATTATTTCCAATATGGGACTCGGTTGATATTTTGAACATTGATAATAAAACTCTGTTAATATTGCCTGTGCCGCGGTGGGATTAGATATATTTCGTCGACCCTTTGCCAGAAGTAGTGATTTTTCCAATTTCGGCATGTTATTGCGTGGTTTTGCGTTACAATGGGTGTATATCAAGCAGGCTGTATAGAAGGCTTTGCCATCTAGAGTCTAGCTTAACTGTATCATATCTTTTCAGCGGGTTTCGAGTGTTTTGCAACCCACGAACCCGATATTCGAATTGTAGTCCATTTTTATTTGTTTGGTTATGTATTGCGTGCAGGGTATCAAGAATGGTCTATATTTAGGTTTTTCTTAACGCTGGATACAATAAGTCAAGCGTGCATATTTCAAGCCTTTCAAGGTTTTTAATGGGTTTAGGGTCAATGAACCTCGATTTGCAGAATATAGTCTGTCTGTGTTCAGTTGTTTCGTTACGTATTGTGTTCAGGTCATCAAGAGTTGTTTGTGTATATTCTCCAGCAGGCTGAGTGCGATGGTTTGGTTATCTATAGACCAGAACAAATACTTGATGCGTTGTAAGTTGTTTTCGATGGGTTTTGGGTCGTCGAGATTTTAGCATTTTCAATAAATTCAGGGTTCAAGAGGTTTTAGGGTGGTATATATACATCAAACACTTGTTATATGTCATTAAACAAAATGATAGTTTAAAAATGCAACCACGCTCGCTGCTTTTCACCATCGCTTGCGAGTTACTAGTAATTTTGCTTTATGGGTACTTTGTTGTTGTTTTAGGACATTTGTTACTACTTTCAGCATGATAAAATAAATCTTGTAAGTGAATAGTTATCAACGGGAAAATGGCATCGGAAGACCAGTATTTGGGTTTTGACTTCAGCACTCAGCAGGTATATACATAAAACTTATTATTACTTTTGTCATCGCCATTGTGTTGAATATGTAAGTTAGAAAAATTGTGTAGGTAATCTTTTGAACCAATTGGCGGTTTTGTTAAAACATGGCGAGCTTAGATTTGCTGAATGTGATAGGGGGACAATATGGAACTTTTGGTGTAATTGATCTTTGGGTGGCGGATGTATTTCGACATATATTTTTGTCCGAATGGGAAAGTTATAAGGATGTTCAGTTTTTTGAAAGCTACAGGCTCCGACCCGATATTATGGGTCAAAATGGCCAAAAGCAATTTTAAGAGCGCTTTGCCAAATACAGCTACACGGATACAAGTGTTTCGCATCCTGTGTCCCGCGACAGGGACATCATCGAAAAACGGAAACCACTAGAACACTTTCTGAAGGGAACTCATCGAGATCTACAACTTTGCTGAACTTTTTCATGGGTCCCAATATGGTTCGCCATAAATATCGATTTTTCAAACTCCGACAAGTTATTACGTATTTGTGCGATTAATTGAGTGTGTTTAGTGCTATGAAACATGCTGAATACGATGGCTTTTAAAGTCCAAATTAATAAATATACCTTTTGGGGTTCAATCACTCTATGGTCCGACGAACCGGCTTTAAGAATGTAGTCTGTCTTTATTTGTCTGGTTATGTATTACTTGCAGGTTATCAGGAACGGTATCTATGTTCTCAGGATACCTGAAATTACCCAAATGGCCACTTGTGGACAATCTATGTAATTAACCTGGTTTTGGGTCCTTAAAAAGCAAACTTGATCAAATCGGGCCGTGTAGTGGCTTTGTGAACACCATTCCCATCACTTAGGCGCCTTCATGTCTTCCTATAATTGAGCAAATCGGATTTTGGCGACCCAAAATTTCTATTTTTCATATATGACTCTCCAAAAGTGCGATTTTATATAGGTTTGTTAAAGAGAAAACTTGATCAAATTAAGCACTCTAATGACTTTGTAAACACTATTTACAACACCTAGGTGCCTTCCTATACCCCTAAAATTGGGCTAATCAGATTTTGGGACACAAAATTTCGATTTTTTGTATCGGGCTATCCCCAAATGCAAGTTAGATCCGTTAAAAACCAAACTTGATCAAATGGGGCACGACTGTGAATCATATTTCCAGTACCTAGCTACTAGCTACCTCACTGTACCCTTAAAATTGGGCTAATCATGTTTCGGGGGGTGCCAGAAATTCGTTTTTTTTCGTATCTGGATCAATGGATCCTGTCGTGTTATCACGATTCTGGAATAGCGGTGTTACGCAGAGTACTATTTGGTCAACAGTGACCCTATTTCGATAATATATTAGCATATGAATGTTAATAATACTAATTGATGGAAAACTAAGGAAGAACAGGAATGTCTTCCCTATTACTTCTGACTACTTCTGAACACTGTTTTGACATAACTCTCTTATTCCGGGCCGTATTTTTATACATACTGTTAACTGCAATAAATAAATACTGTTAACTAAACATTACCTCAGCTGCCTACGTGCGAATCCTCCACAGCGATGCACTGTAGTTAATTGGTCAGCGTAACATACGTTTTTGTTATAACCCGTAGTGGTGGTTCAATATTCTTGTCAATGTCAGACGATGATCGGAGTTTCATTATAAACTGTAATTTCAATATTGTTGATGAAACCACAGCCAGTAGGCTCGACCGTAGGTTATTGTGAAAGAAAACAAATTTTTGTCATAAAAAGATAAAGTTGATTGATCATAATTGTAACCGCTAAATTATACTTTATTTATTCTAAAATTCATTTAAATTAAGGGTGCACCGGCCCGGTAATAGACATTGGGCTCTGGACCGGATTTGTCCACAAATCCGGACCGGCACAGTTGCATTATTAAGAAGTGTTCTTTTCATGTTGTTATATTGGATTTATTTTTTCATTATTGCTTATTAGTTAAAAGCTGTGATAACTGATGCAACGCTGAAACGTATCGTCAACATTTCGTCAGTCCAATTCGACAGTGATCTGCCGGAATTTAAGTAAGTGTGCTCAATAAGTGAAGATTTTTATTGCTTATTAGATAAGAGTTTTCATAACTGATGCAACACTGAAACGTATTGTCAAGATTTCGTCAGTCCAATTCGATAGTGATCCGACGTAATTTAAGTAAGTGTGTTTAATGAGTGAAGATATTTATTAGTGCTTATTAGATAAAAAAAGCTGTGATAAATGATGCAACACTGAAGCGTAACGTCAGCGTGACCTGCCGGAATTTAAATAAAAGCGATCTGTGCCATTCAATTTTTTCACACATCATTTTGAGTGTTATCATTGTAAGAATTGCATCAGATCCATGGTATATAAAGACACTCCATTTGGTTACATTCATTCCGTTGTTATTTCTGTCATACGTTTGGCCTCAGGGCGTGATTTATAATTAATTTGTTACGTGTGCCTCTGGGCGTTGTTTTTTCAATGCATTCTGTTTTATTTGGTTCCGAAACACAATAGTTTGTGTATTTAAAATTTTTAGGACAACCAATGGAGTGTACACCTGTAAACATGGATCACGGGTTACGTCTCCGACGTTGATGTGGGTCAAAGCGTTGGACACATTGTTGCAGCGAATGGCGGATAGCGAAGAAGTGGATTTTGGAAAGGTTCGCGCTATTTCCGGAGCTGGACAGGTGATCATAGTCAGTTTGTTCGCTAATCACTAAACCTAATTTTATTCCAGACGAACTCGATAATAAAACTATGTCCAAGCTCATATATGGGTATTGTTGCCTGTTTGGCTCTTTATATCTAGAGACATTTTATGGTGCTTGATACGTTGAGGCAGAGTTTTTTCAATATAGCGAAAATTACGCAAATCTGTTTTTAAATGTGTAACGGTGTACCAAAAAAGCTTAATTTTATCATAAAAAGAAAATCAAAAATACTTATATGCATGCATACATATAAAATATGCATTAATATCAGCACGTAACTGTTTATATCATTCCGGAACGTATAAGTTATACGAATTCTCGAAAGACAAACTGTATATGCTGCTGTTAAAGCACATTTTCATTGTAGCAAATGCTGTTGTGCATTAGGAATCATGTCGAATATTTTGCGGAAAACAGGCGGTCCATATGTAAGCTGTTGAGTTTGTTCGGTCCTAGAAATAAAAGGCGTAAACTACGCAAAGCTTAGTTGAAAATGCGAAACGAGTCCTCAAAAACGCGTAAATTACGCAAAAAAAATGCGAAAAAATAAACCGTGCGTTGAGATAATTACACATAGATGTCCTGTTACTTACGTAATAATTGAACTGAGCTGGGGTTTCCCAAGTACTGATTTCCGTATAACAAAATGCGTTGGTAATTGGCGTTCGAGCCCTTGTAAAAAGGCCAATTTAACTTTTAGGGGCGGACTTGAAATTTTGCTTTGCCGTTCTCGATGTACGAAGTCTAAGCGTTAGCATAAAGATTAGCTAAGGTTTCTTTATGAGCCATAATATAGTATAAGGCTCAGAATATTATAATATGGTATAAGGCTCAGTATATTATACTCAGCCTAACTCGAGGCAGCCGAACCCCGCACCCCACTCGGTCTAAGCTGATCTTTTGTTATAACGATATGACGTCCAGTCTCGAAAAGTGCCATGGACTAAAAACTAAATTTTTGAAACCAATCAAAGTATCACTTTGTTTGCAGTCTAAACATAGATTGTGTGAACTTGCTGCAAATGAGCAATGTTGACTGTATTATAGCTGTTTTTAACGTTAAAGGTGTGTTCAGGAATTTTAGTTTTTATAACCACTGGGTAAGAATTTCTAGGTTATAGCAAACATTGTTATTTTTTTAAGTGTTTGACGGCGTTCGACATTAGTTTTAAAATGAATGTGGGTAGACGCCCATTCGTTATATTCTGCACATAATCGGTTCCGCGGAGTATGAGTATAGTTTAAAATACGCCATTGCGAAATTATGCTGTACAACATCAAAAATGCTAAGAGGTGTGTAGTACACTGTCTGACTTCGACATATATTTTCACTATCCACATCCACACGATTTTACAATTATTGATTTCCGTCTCAGAATTATAGTTGGAAATATGTGGAACCTTTTGAATATATATACATCATTTTGTGGAGTTTATTCAATGTTTAGGTTTACATGTTTCAGGCGATCAAGTCGGGAGAGATTACGCTTTTCACGCCGGCAGTCCGGTTTAAAAACTAGGGTAATATTGATAACGTAACACTAATTGATAAGTATACCATGTTTCGCAGTGATCGTGAAAACCGAGCAGGCGGCGGAGTTATCATTTACTTATGTTGGTGTTTGGCTCAGCCCTACTCCTGTACATAATTTTAACACACAACTACAACGATGTTGTCTCTGCGTGGGTCCCACTTCGTGGTAATAATAGACTACTGATGTGCAGTTATGGCCCCCATCATCGCTAAGGGTCTACACAAATTATAATTCATGAGCTGTTTCCATCTGCATGTTTTAAGTATTCATAATTGTAGCTATTACAACGATCAAGATAACAGTCGTAGAGTAGTATCTAGTTTGAATTACTATAGTGGTCAGCTAATCTTACGTAATTGGGTGTGACCTTCAAAGGATGTTGGGTCGTGTTTTAACTTGTTATGTTTTCTGATATCGGCCATTTTGAGGACTATGAGGAGGTGCGGACGCCACGTGTTCGGACCTTGTATAATATATTTTTCACTCTAGCAGGCTTGGACTGGATAGCCTGGCAACTGGATCCGTGCTTGTGTACCTCTAAATCGAAATAGTTTATGTAGCATAGCAATTACAATTATGTCGGTAGCCATTTCATACGTTTGGCTAAACGATACAAAGCTGTGCATTTATGTATGTGTTTTTAGTAAACGTGGTGTTACTATTTTAATAGTTACTACATAAACAACATTATTAGTATATAAAAACACGTGCCGCATGGAAAAGAACTACAGTCACGGACAAACGTAAATGCACTAAATACGAACGCAAACTGGTGAAATTGCGTCCGTCCGAGTCCAGACGAACTTGTATCCGTCCGCGTTCAGGCGAAATTATGCCCATCGGCGATCTAAATTGTTTTCGTCCACGTAGGGACAGAATTGCTTCCGTCTGAGTCCAGACGGAATTGTGTCCGTTCGCATCCACATGAAATTGCCTCCGTCACCTCCAGATGAAACTACATTCGTCCGCGTCTGCACTTACTTTTGTCCGTGACTGTACATGCTTTCAATGACTATGTAATGCTTTTTAAAAAATTTGCGTGACATCTGAGAGAATGTAATATTTTTCCCGGAAATTCAGAAAGTAGCGCTTTTTGGATTTTTGAAAATATTTTCAAGTTTGTATAAAAGCCCAATTTCAACAATATTTTGCTCCCAGATATATTGCTAAAGTTGGTGGGAACCGGCAGCATTACAGTTGCAGCAGCCATGAATATTAGTTTTGTTTTCTCAGCAATGTTATTGAACAAAACCTATATGTACTTTTTAGCAGCATGGCAGTGTGTATTGGAAAATCGGTGCTAAATCAATGCTCGAAAACCTTGATCCAACCCATTCGCTTGACAAACAATTGCAGGTATGACTTGTGCAGTACTTTGTAATAAAAATGAGTTGCTGCCAGAGACATTTTATAGTTCCGTATTGTCAAGACGTTATTAACCGTCTGCTACCGCGGGTTTTCTTCTGACATAATGGTATATTTTAATATTTATATAATAATTTATATTATTGTGTTTGATCAATAAGTTTTTATTTTTTTTGAAGTAGCAACGAGGACTGAATGACTAAGTTTGGTTTGTATAATCCTTAAATGTTTATTTTCATTAGACAAAATACAGTCGTCTCCCTTAGTATTTGCGCTCAACTTTTTTCTAGCTGGGTTTTGGCATTGTATAACTTTTTCTTAATAACCAAAATGCTTTCAGAGATTGACTGTTCGTGGCAAACGATAGTAGTCGTTCGTAGTGAAACGATGTATTGCCATGGGAAACAAATTCTCTCATGTGAAGCGGAAGGACGTATTAAGTCGTGAACCCCAAACACGACGCGACGAAGCCCTTAACTTCACTTCATATGAGCTAATTTGTTTCCTTATTTATTGTTTGTTGTATACTATTTGTGCCATGCATTTAGTGTTTACTATGCGCCATGGTTGTTCAGTGTAAATGTGTTGTAAAGGTATGTGTATTGTACGTGTATCTATCTATGGAAGACGTGTGATTATGTGTAAATGTTCATGAATTTATTATGTGTGCAGAATCTTCTGTACATGTGTTTGTGTCTGTATGTGTATTTAATGTATTTAGCTTGTGCTGGAATTTTTATACAGGGTGCAGGAGAATTTTAAGACTTAGCTAAGTGTAGGAAAGTTTTAAAGGGAGTAGTAGAAATAAAGGTGTTTATTAGCGCCTAAGGCATAGAATTTAAATATATCGAATTTGAGTGTATGTGTTGGGTCCCCTAAGCATTAAGCCTGCATTAGCGGATATGTGTATGTGCTGGATTTTCGGATAGTCTTAAATTTTGTTTATGCTTAAGAATTCGGGGAAATTCATAAAAACTTCTTCTCTAACAACTAAAATTCGCTTAGCTTTAAGAGAGAATTTTAGGGGAGTGGAAATAGAGTAAAACTTGGAAAATTTATTGTGTAATTTTGATCGCTTAGATAAATCAACTAGGAAAAAATTGGGAGTAAGACTTATAACTTAGGTTTTAACCGATTGCGCAGTTAGACCAGGGCCTCAGAAGCTGTGCAATCAGGGTGAGCACGGTATAGCCGTTTATGTGTTTTATATGAGTATTATTTGCATTGTGTTTATTGTATTGGAAGAAATAAACCATAGTTGTCAAAAGTGGTGACACATTAAGTCCTTAAGAATAAGTTAATAAAACAGCCTTTGAAATCGGATTGGACGTTTTGTGTGAAAGTTGACATAGTTTCGTGTAATCTACGTTGGTACTAAACACCCCTGGGACCACGTAAGCTCCAGTAGAAAATAGACAACAGTCATTCGTCACTCGTTCGATATTAATTGTGTGACATAAATTTTAAAAATGTCAAAAAGTGGATTGTTCTTTATAAAAGCTTTCAAAACAAAAAATTTATTTGCATCGATGGCTTGTCAACCAATTTAGCGGTTGTGTAGACCATGTCAATAGACTGACTGATCGAACATGTAGTGTGTTGGGCTGATTAAAAAATTAACGGAGTATTTTGCTACTCTATGGGCTAGATCAGAGATTTGGTTTTTTAATGGTATAATAATATATAATCCTAGTCGGGTAGTTTATAACTCTTCTTGTGCAGTTTGTCTGTTTAATTCACTGTGGTTTTAATTTTGTTTATGTGCTTGCAGAATACAATATTGCCAGGCTGACCACGTAAACGTATGTGCGTACTGAACTATTATATGACACTTACTACCTAGTTAAACGGACCATATTGTTAGTGGACCTTGTTTTGTGTCGGGTACCAGGATTATAATGGCGCCGCGATTGATTTGGAGCACCATAATTGTCGCTGCAAGAAGAAAGCGGCTGCAGTGTGTCTAGTTTGTTGTCAGTGACTAATCCGTGGTAACACTCTGAGCTGACTGAATTTTCAACGATACAGGAAAATGACAATTTACTACATCAGCAATATATCAACGTTAAGAGTATTTCCAGTTCATATAAATAGTTATATGGCTATGTATTGCTTCCTCCAATGAGTAAAAAGCAATAATCCTAGAAATTTATAAAATCGTAGCTTTTAACAAATATTTCAGCTATCACAGTGCAAGCGACAATCTCTTGTCTCATTGTCTAAATACATTGCAACTAGAATTGTTTTCACCAACTCAGATATCTTATAGTGTCTTTGTAACCGTCTGTGTATGACTACTTATTTAAAAAATTCTTAAATTATTCGCCTAAATTTAGTCTTCGCCCATTTTAGCCCCTGTCTGTAATGGTGACGTAGCTAATGTAGGTTTTATAACTACAGTGAAACCAACGTGTTTACTGGATTAGATAACCCTAAAACACATCGGTCAGCTTCATCGAGTAAGAAATGCAATATGCCAAAATTTGGAAATTTCAGGTTTTTAGACTAATCTGCAAACGTTGGTTCATTGCCCGATAACTGCTACTGCTATGCTGCCAAAACATATATTTTCATACTTCCATATTAGTATTGTTGTTGCTGTTAGGCTTTTGTTTGTAAATTTATTGGTACAGCATGCGTTTAGTGTCGACAATTCGCCGATTTGGATGGACGCTAGTACGACGAATGAGTGTCGAAGTCTTGAACGCGCTGTTGGTGGAGTTGAGGTAAAGTTTCGGTTCATACTGGTACCTATTTAGCGTTACCAACAGCAATGAAGAGTACGTCACTTCCAAGCACTCAATGTTAACCCATGTTTCATGACACGGACGTTTTCAACGTTATCCCCTTATTTCTCGGCGGTGGGTCATCCTTCACAAACACCCATTGCAGGAGGACTCAGGATATACCAATCGCAAATTGTTTATCTAGCCCTCTTCCTAAAACCGGCGATATAGATATAGATAGATGTGTGTATAATATAAATTGGGCGAATTTTCGATATATGTCCATTAGCTTCAGATTACAGCACTTCTGACCAATTCTTCCTTTCTTTCTACGATATGACAGAGATGGAAAAAAATTTCGGCCGAAAAGGGGGTCTAGACCCCATCGTTCCCCCTGGCTACATTCATTTTTGTGAACCACAAATGAGATTGTTTTCGCATAGTATTATATGCTAAAAAGGTTGGGTCGAACAAAAGAAAACAATTTGAGGAGTAGCATATATTGTTTTCCGTTTTAACCCTATATCACAACAGTCCTTTGCCTTGATACCACTCATTAGCCAGTGCCCAAGATGCAGAACAGGGACTCAAAATTCCAGTTACTAAATTAAACTTCAACAACTACAATAAATGAATAGCCAGCGACCCAAAATAATTTCACCTAACAAGGGATGTCACAATTAATTCGTTAATGGACGGAGTTAAAACAAGTATTATAATGGGAATGATTGTACTATTGCGCTTGCGATTTTTTAGGATTGATTTTAAATCAAATTGAATGGCGTATTTCCAAGCAGTATAAAATTGACCATGCTTCAAAGTCAGATTATTATTGGGAACATAAAATAATTTCAAATTTAATTGACCCATTTTATGAAAAAGGTTACTTACGAACAACTCCTCATTGCTTTTTACGAAACGTCTCTGTGACTCTATTAACATTCGTTGAGCAGTAAAAATTGTATAATCCACGTGCGACGTGGTCTCAAGGACGTGTGTTCAAGACAAAATTGAATGTGTATTTTTCAAACAGCGCTGTAATTATTACTGTTGTGATTTTGCCCTATGGTGTCGAATAATAATTATTATCGACATTTGTGGCTTGGAATGAAAAAATCTAAGAGACGCTTAAAAATATATGACTTGTTTTGTTAGAACTGTGATCTATTATATTATTATTTTTAGCGTTTGGTAGCAAAAACCGGCAGCCGCGCTTATCATCGATTCACTGGAAATCAAATCGCCAAAATTTATCATTCCAGACCCGAAGCATATCACAATACCGAGGTTAGTCATTTGATTAGAAATTTATTTATACTTATAGTGACATTTACTATGGTGTCTTGAATAATTGTCTCTAAAATCTGAGTAGATAAAGCGTTTGTAGATAGTTATAGTAAATCAAGTTATGTTATAATTAAATTACCCTGAAAATTGAAATTTTCAAAATTTTGACTAAGGTACGTTTCTTGCTTCTTGGCGACCAGCTACGGGCTTATAGGATTTTTGAGCAATTCAATGTGCTTGTCTTATCAAACAAAATTGGTCATGTCTTTGCCTTCTTGGTGTGTCGCTGCAGTGGTTTTAAAGTGCTAAACATTTGGGCAAACAAGATTTTGTTTGGTTTTTGCATTATACATAGGCTTGAACACGTCTGATTCGAATTTATGCGTCTATAAAATAAGTTTTCAGCCGTCAAATCTATCCATCAGATGATGCGTTTTGGTTGTGTATTAGAGCGACAAAACTGCGATATATACATTTTAGCGCATTTCATTGGTCAGTAGCTTCGCATGTTCACTTTTGATCGGAACGTATGCACCGATTGACTATTCCGACGGCAGTGGGATGAATCTTCTCAACATCCATCAACGACAATGGGATCCTGAATGCGTCAAAGTAAGTGTTTATTCAGGGCTGTAAATATAATTGTTTTACTCACACTGCACACACACATCTAAAGCTGAAAGCATTGACGTAAACGATCTTGATATTTTCTAGTCAGAGTCCACGCTACTCAGCGCACTGCTAAACAAAGTAAGCAACTGGCTTCAATTTAAATTAATGCAAACGTTACAATCTGCATTAAGCAATCTCAAGGGTAGCTAATTGAAGGCATTGGTATGGTGATAAATCCGAGTTGTGGGTGGCCTACTGAGGCGACCTGAATGGTAATCCCAGTTGGTTGAACTGAAGGAACCCTAAGGCTCTAAACTGTGGGCAGACCGTAAAATGTGTGTGGCTTAGCAGCTGACTGCAATTATGCAAATTATGGATAATTTTTGTGAATTGAAAGCATTGGTTTGGTGATAAACCCGAGCTGTGTGTGGCTTCCCAAGGCCACCTTAGTGGCAATCCCAGTTGGTTACACTGAGGGAACCCAAACGTGGTAAACTGTGGACAGAACGTAAAATAAATGCGGCTTAGCAGCTGACTGCAATTATGCATAACAAGGAATAATTTTTGTGAATTGAAGGCATTGGTGTGGTGATAAACCCGAGTTGTGGGTGGAGACGGTTAAACTGAGGGAACCCAAAGGCCCTAAACTGTGGGCAGGCCGTAAGATATGTGTGGCTTAGCATCTGACTCTGATTAGGCGTAGCAAAGATAATTTTTTTGTATTTTTCGCCTCGCATTATCTTCAAACATTGCAAATTCATTCATTTCATTCATTTATTTATTTATTAATTTAATTCATTAAAAATTTATTTAAGCATAATCGATCGAAACTTCGTTTAATCGAAATTTCGCAATTTTGAAATTTATTGAATTCCGCGGAAATCGAAAACGATCGAAGCCAATCGACATTTCGTTTAATCGAAATTGAACGATTTTAATCGATTATTTTGCACTTATTTCTGACCGTGACTGGCTAGAAATCCAAAGTACTTTTGTTTTAAAACTGTATTGGTTTTCAACAGTAAACAAACGTTGTTAGTTATTTCGGTCAAAACGTTTGGACATAAAGATTTGGATTAACCAGTCCGTTTAATTTTTTTACGAATTTTAGGTCGAGCCATGTTGTAACTGCTGAAATTTGGCATTTTTAATTTATCATTTTTGAGCGGCACAGATTTAGTTGCGTCTTTTCAGTTGAGATTTTTAGGTTATCAATATTTTTGAACTTGTTTTTCGGTTGCTTTTGATATAGTAATTAATATAATTTTGTAACATTGATAGTGGATTAAATAAGGAAAAGGTTATAGTTATAAATTAACGTGCTCACGACATCTATCTCTACAAAGGATATCGTGTTTTGACCACGTTGATCCTATTTTTTGTGCATTTTTGCGGATTTATGCACTTTGAGTTAGGAAATGTTAAGAGGCTCAGGGAAATGCTTAGAATTCTACCGCTTGAAGTTTTGAGAATAATAATGCCGTAGTTTGAACAAAGAATTAAAACATCATGAAGATCAGGATCCACGAGATTTTAGGATTTCCAATGGATTCAGGGTTGAAGAGGTTTTAGGGTTGTATATACAGTACTCACCAGAAATGAGTGTAGGATTTCAAACGAACTAACATCGAACAGAAATCGAACAAAATTTTTTATCCTCTTATGCTTTTCGAACAAATTTCGCACAGTTTTCGAACCAATTAAAAAAGTGTGCCAAAATTTTGGCACATTTCGAACAAAATTTTGAGTTTATCGAACGAACAACACTCATTTCTGGCGAGTACTGTACATCAAACACAGACTGTTACAGGTCGTTAACAAATGATAACTTAAAATGAAAACCACGCTCGATTCGTTTCGCCTTCGCCTGCGAGATGCCTTAAAAACACTGAAAATATTAATAAAGTATTGGGCGGGAAACGATTAAGAGTCCTTCAATCTATGGTTCATGATTGTTGAGCGATTTTTTATTGTGAAACTGGGCTCTCCAAGTTGGTTATGGGGGGGAGGCTGGCTTTGCCCTCTGACAAAACCGAGTGCCCCCGGTTCGTACCCACTGACAGAATTTTGATCTTTTGCAAAATTTTTTGCTTGCACTCGGTAAAAACACCCTAAAAGTGCATAACACTTGATCACAGTTTTAGTAAAGTTCCGTCCTGAAGCCAAAAAATTTTTAAAGTTTCATCAAAATTTGCTTCAAAATCAAAAGCGTTTTGATAGTGCCTCTGCCACGATTTTTAACCAATTTTCTGTTGACGAAATACCACCTGGCAATATCGGGTGCCCCTCGGAGCTGAACCAGGGGCCTTCCGGCTGATGCTCCGAGCACATTTTTCAGCGTGTGGAGAATCCAGTGAAATAGCAGTTAATTTTTTGTGAAAGTTGTTTATTTTGCTCCAAGTAATTATTAAATTCGAGTTTGGAATTGATTCAGCTTTAAGAGAAGCTTTAAATTAATAAATATCGAAAATTTATGAAAAAAATATCTGTATAACTATGAATTGTGTATTTTTAACAGACGGGTCGTGAACGAGTCTCGAAAGATTAGCTTTTGTTTCTATCCGCAGCTGTGGTATACCACTTTTTTAATTTCGTCAAGGATTTTCCTTTATTGTATTTGTAGCAGTTGAATTTTCTGTTTTCTAAACATTCTACGACATCAATTGACTTAACGATTGTGTATTTTAATATTTTTTATTGCTACTCTATACAACCCATATTTTTTCATTATAATGTTGTTTGTAGCATTGCGGTGCGTGTCTGGAACCCAAGCTCGGTTCACCGGTGCCGTCGAATACGGTCGTTGTAAGTTGTTCATTGAGTAATTGATACGAAGCGAGCGGAGTTTTCACTGAGGGTGCCTAGGGGCAAATGGTGAAAATTTGATTTGCGGATTTCGACAAATTTTTTTGTTCGAGAGCAAGAGTATTGACAATGTGACTTTTAGTTGAACGCGAACAGCTCCGATCTTATCTTCATGGTCCAAATGCAAACACCAGGTTTTTAAATGTTCTTTGATAAATCTGGACATACGGGTACCACTGTTTCGCAACGCGTATCTCACTACACAGGCGTCGCATCAAAAATGGATACCACCGTGTATAATCAAGTCAGCGATATTTACAACTTTGCGGCTGTTTTGTGTGACCACTACCTGGGCCGCTTTGGGCCCGAATATGGTTCATTGACCATTTGCCAGAAATAATAATTTTTCAACTTTCGTCGTGCTATTATTTGTTTTCACATTACAATAAATATCTATCAGGTTATTAAGCACAGTGAATAAGATGGTGTTGTTACCTAATGATCAATTTCACTATATTATACATTTTCATGCGGTTTCAAGGGCTTTATGGTGAACGAACCCAATTTTCGAAATGTGTGTTTTCATTTTTTGTCGTGCAGGGCATCAAGAATTGTTTACATGTAGGTATTTTTGAAGGTTGAATACAATAATTTGGATATCTAGAGTGGCCCTTGCTATAGTTTTAGGGTCGACGAATCCGATTTTCAGAGTATAGTCTATGTCGGTTGGTTATGTATT